>JARK01001467.1:28199-43092 GCA_000688135.1 Ancylostoma ceylanicum
CCCCCCCCGCTGCGTCCGCCACTGATATATATATATAATAACTAATAATATATAAATTTATAACAGACAATTATAGACCCATTAGTATAACATTCATTTTCTCATTCCATTCCATTCCTCGACCGTGACTGGTTGACCGACTAGCTACTCTCAAAATGCCGTCTCAACGTAATGGTACCAAAGCTGTCGCGAACAAGAAGAACTCTACTCCTCCGACTTCGTCTCAGATAGGTTCTGATTCGCTCACGTCACCAGAAGCTCAGGTACTTGTAGGGCAGCTCTTAAAGGCAGCACCCACGATAATCTTCATCTTCGAGCTTTTGAAAGTTTTCAAATCTCAAGCATAGTCCCGACAATTCTGCGACAAAAATGGTGTCGGAAGTCGCGACTTACGCGAGATATTACAAGTAGAACTCCAGTACAACAGTACAAACCAGCCTGCTGGTACGAGTTCTCCTGTTTCGCAAGCGTAGCATTGGAGCGAGACTTGACACGGATCAGCTGTTTTTTCCCTGCCGTCACTCAGTTTTTCCTACGAAAAATTCTTTCCCACGCTCTTTTCACATCAGTTCATCTGCTATTTTGGTCATAATTGCCTGGAGATTTTTCTATTTTCACTTTTCAAGAGTTTTTTTACCCTTTTCCGGCTCGTATTGTTTAATTGTTACCTCTAATTGTGAATTAGCGGTATTTGGTCTTGTCCTTTGCCTTACATTTTCTGGTTTTGCTTCACGGATACACTTATGCAACTGTCATCCTTCCCTTTTCCTATTCCCGTTTTCTTTTGCTCGAAAACACTGCAAATCCGAGCAAATACCCAAATTCGTCAAAAAAGTACGTGACGACTGAGGCAGCATTATCGACTTTTTGGTCAGGTGTGTTCCGCGCAACTCGACCATTCCGATCTAACTCAGCGAAATAAGGACATTCAGAAATCGGCTTTTCAGAACTTTTAACAAAATCGACCGATACCCTCGTGCTCACCGTAGTCAAAAACTTAAGACCGTGCTAAAATCTCGATGACAAAAATTTTCGTGGGTGCTGCCTTTAACACTTCTTGAGGAGAAGGCTCCGGAAGGGATACCACTACTTAACCAACTTATCTCGATCCTACAGCCGAATCCGAAAATAATCGTTGAGAGTGAAAAGCGTTCGAGATCAATTGTAATCTCCGGCATGCCTGAAGAAGGAGCTGACTGCTTCTCAGCGTCAGGCTCATGCGGAACTTTCCGTGATAAAGATGCTAGACGCGTTCGAAATTGAGACTAAACCGGTGGAAATTAACCGCATGGAAACGCTAACTGGTGGTAAAGTGCGGATCATAAAATGCGTCTTTTCCTCTTAGAAATACTTCTTAGAGGCCATTAGAAAAGCACGACTACTCCGCCAGATTCCTGGTTTCGATACAGTTTATATTCGCCGGTCTATGACAAAAGCCGAAAGAGGGAAGGACAGAGAACTTCGCCGCCAAGCTCGAGAACTTAATGAGAAGGAATTCGGTGGGCAGAAAGTTTATGTAGTATACCGAGACAAGGTGGTTAGGCTTGCGACATTCCTAATCTCAAAATATCGAATTCAAAAAACCTATAAATATGCATGGTAACTTCAGATTCATTCATTTATTACATTGTAATGGTTTATGTCGATCGCTGTTTTCTTCTAAACGCAAGGAGTATCGTTAACAAACTCGCAGAATTGCACTGTTTTCTTTCGTTGTACAAACCTTGTATCATTTTTATAACCGAATCTTGGCTCTCTACAAGAATTACTGATGGCGAGATTACGGCAAACCTCCCCTACTCAGTAATTCGCCGAGATCGCTCGCGAAGGAAAGGTGGTGGGGTGTGCGCTCTAATTCATAACGATTTGGTTTTTGAAAAATTATCCTTTTCATAGGTTCTCCCTTCCGACATAATCATCTTCGACTTGTTACCCTACTCCCCAGATCACCATCGATTTATTTTGGTATATCGTCCACCTAACAGTAAAATAGAAGACGATGAGTTGCTGATTTCCACACTGGGTGACTTCATCCATAATCAAGGAAAGCTCACAATTCTTGGCGATTTTAATCTTTCTGATACAGACTAGCTTCAATTAACTAGCAACTCTTCCTCTTCTCGTCTATTTATCTCATTTTTTCCCCCAAGCTTCTCTTGAACAACTAAATCACTTCCCTACTCGAGGTTCAGCTACTCCAGACATCATTCTAGCAACCAAAGAAACTATTACTGAAATTGAGGCGATGGCCCCACTGGGTAATTCCGACCATGACATAATCTCTTTTTCCATACCACCCCGAAAAGACATCTATCTCTCAAGTTCTCGATTACGCATCCGCTGACGTTGCCTCGATCAAAAATGAACTCTCTATTATTGACTGGTTCGCTATTTTCGATAATTACACCAGTATCGATGATGTCTACACACGCTTCCTCGTCGTTTTACAGAACGTGATTCAAAGATATGTACCTGTACACGAAAAACGAACACGTTCGGATCACTATCCCAATTATATCAAAAACCTCATTCAGCAAAAAAACAGGCTATTCTGGCAAGTTGACGATCCTCTCAGCTACAATGATCACAAAATAGCATGTAACAATCTTTTACGACATTTAAAGCGATTCCAATCTTACAAGGAACGCAAGCTTGCTAACTCCAGGAATATGCATAAACTGTTCTCCTATGTCAAACACCATATACGAACCAAACAATGTGCCCCAATTCTAGCAGATGAAAATGAGAGAAAACTCATCACCCCTCACCAGAAAGCTTCAGCACTGTCGCACTACTTTGCTAGCG
Source organism: Ancylostoma ceylanicum (assembly GCA_000688135.1). Lineage (NCBI taxonomy): Eukaryota > Metazoa > Nematoda > Chromadorea > Rhabditida > Ancylostomatidae > Ancylostoma > Ancylostoma ceylanicum. The sequence goes on from JARK01001467.1 coordinate 31,005, forward strand.
TTTTTAACACTACACAATCAACCTGCCCTATTATGACTAACATCTTACAATCCTCTATTTTTATCCCTCACGTTGAGTTCTCAGAAGTTCTCAGATTTCTAAAATGTACAAACTACTCTCTTTCCATCACTGCTGACGGAATTCCTCCATCATTCTTCAAACAATTCGCAGAACAACTTTCTACTCCGCTACCCCATATCTTCAACATTTCGCTAATGCTCGGTGAGGTACCCCAGATCTGGAAGAATGCCATAGTCACCCCCATACCTAAAACCTCATCAGCCTGTCTACTTTCTGAATTTCAACCCATCAGTATACTACCAACTGCATGCAAAATCATGGAAAAAGTTCTGGTATAAAAAATTGTTGATTGGTTCTCTACAAATAAAATCCTTCCCAATCAACAATTTGGATTCCTTCCCGGCCGCTCTACTTGCACTCAACTTCTCTGTTCGCATTATGATTAGATTATTTCATTAAGCTTAGGTAAACAAACCGATGTCATCTATTTTGATCTCAGCAAGGCGTCCGACACCGTTGATTACCTTTGCCTTATTTCTAAGCTTGAAAGCGCAGGCATAAGGGTGAATCCACTGCAGTGGTTCATTTCCTATTTGACGAATAGATCATTTTCTGTGAGGTTCCAAGATTATTATACAGAGTCTAGAATGTGCACGTCTGGTGTTCCACAGGGTAGTGTACTCTCACCCATCTTATTCATTTTCTACACATGTGAACTTCCTCAATTGTTACAAACGGATAAAACTGTCCGCTTACGCTGATGACATAAAAGTCTTTGCCTACTACTATCCCCACGAAAGAGAGGGAATCCAAGCTGCACTTCTCAGTTCTATCCTAAAAATGCAAGAATGGGCTGACATATGGCACATAAAACTTAACGTTTCCAAAAGCTGCTATCTGAAATTAGGACTCAAAACTGCAGAAACAACCGCAACCAACTGTTATCCACAATTGTCTCAGAAAAACTAATGTCCGTGACCTTGGAGTTATTGTAGATTGCTCTCTCAAATTTTCAATACACATAGATCATCTGTCCGAAAACGCTACAAAAAAAAAACTCCACTGTCTCCTGAGAAATGTCCAGAAATCAGATCCTGCGATACTTCTCCGTTTATATAAAGCCTATATTCTACCAATTCTACATAGAGTACTGTAGTCCTGTCTGGAGTCCTCACTTAAAAAGGGATATCCTGAAAATTGAAAAGTTCAAAAATTGTTCACAAGAGTTTTGTATTACAGCGCATTTCCTGACCCGAACTATCCTAAAACACTTCCCTCCTACAAAACCAGGTTAGAATAATTGGGTCTGAGAACACTATTTTACAGAAGAATTCAGGCAGATCTAATTATGGGCTTTAAAATTATTCGTGGGGAGGTAAGTTTGAAGCCTCCTAGTTTCTGGATTTTTCGTCCTACAAATGGACGGAGAATGAATTTCAATATACATTTACCTAGATTCGGTTGTGCACAACAGAATGTGGTCCACAATTCTTTCTTTTGGCGAGTTTCAAAATACATCAACAGATTGCCTTCATTCCTACTTGCGGTGAAGAATTCAGCGACATTCAAGACGAAGATACAAAATATTGACCTCCTCGAATTACTAAAAATTGATGACATCATTGATTAGCAGCATGTAATGTTGTATAGTTTAGTTTCCCTGCACCTATATGTACATTTGTATTATGCGCTCTCTTGAGGACTTTTATAAAATTACTGACCTGCACCTCTAAGATGCTACCAATTTGGAATACCGTTAACTCCTCTACCTGCATCGTCTGAGCTGTGCTTTATCACGCATATAGATTCGTCGGCTACCCGGTATGTCGGTTCCGCGGGGTCACAGCCAGCATACCCGCGTTCCGAAGCTCCGACATGCTCTGACGGCTATTGCCCAAAGGCACGTGGCTGGCTGGTGCGAGTATATCTGACGTTCTAAATCAAATTCAGCTAGAGTGAGCAATGCTTTGCAGTTTTGAAATGGTTGCTTTTTCTCACAACTAACGAGTAAATTTACGACAACTTGGATCCCATACAATCTACAAACATGAGGTCGCATAGCTGACTATATAGGTGCAGGGGAATTCTCTTATAATCAATTTCTCTTTGCATATCCAAGAGTAGTTTCTTGTGTATTAACTATTGGTTCTGTCATTCACATCGTTGTCTCCGTTATCCTAGCTCATCAATTTTGATGATTAAAATAAATAAATAGATAAATAAATGTAGAAGGATGTGTCCGGCATAGTAATGTTTCTGACACAAATACTGTAGCAAATCGACCGAAGTTCCAACGTTTCACAAATCACTAATGTGATACTTGTGAACATTAAACGAGCAGAGGCGGGAAGATTTTCGCCAAATAAGGGTCGAAAAAGTTGCAGATAAAGGTGTCTGATGACCCTATCACGTGTATCGTCTTCTCATGAAACGCACACGTTTCACGCATAAAACCACTGACAAGTCGATTTATTGTGGCGAAATGTCGCGGGACAAAAACCTCGTGAAAAAATTCCTAACTGCCATCCGCAAGCGCATATAATGAAATGGAATAATCTTGCCCGACATAAGTTTCCACTAGCAAAGTCCATATGGAGCCGAGCATTTCTCGTTTCAAAATCTCTTTACACCAATACCTACCTATTTTTGCCTTCTCCAATCGTGATAACTGTGTTCCAACAACTCTGCTCAGGGAATCAACCATCCCATATGCTCTCTGATATTTCTTCCGGACCGATGATATAAGATGTAGCAGATGCTTACCGCATCTCAAGACTGAACGCAGAAATACTTCCAGCGACATTCTATGTTGTCAGGGTTAATTGAATCAAGTAGAATTTTACTCTATTTCTTTTATCGAGTTTTCGCACAAAATTTGAAAAGTATCCATCACAATTATTTTCGTGTGAAGCGACTGGTGGACCTAGGAATCACATGAACTTGCTGTACATGCTGAACATTAGCAAAAGTCACGAAAAGCATTAGTATTGTCGCTTCACGGTTTTTCGTCCCTTCTTTTGTACTTGTAGGAATGATTCCCTCCTTCATGTGTATGTATTCTCAGCAACTGCATTCAAAAAGTTGTTGACTCTTCAGAAAATGCAGTCCTATCGTATTTCACCATTGTAAGCTCATTATATGCCGGAAAAAGTTCTGTGAAAACTTAGCCCAGGTCCAGATTTTGTGCATTTCGTCCTTCCAATGTGTGTGTATTGGGAAACCGTTTGGCTGGGCAGCACGTTCGTGCGGTTCTTCTGGTGCAATGGAACTACTGCTTTTCACGAGCAACATCAATGACAACCAGTTACTCATGTGGCCTCTTTCATCCTCTATCAAAGCTGAAAGGAAACCAGAGACGGTACTACTCTGCGGTTCCATTCCCATGAAAAGCCACCCATGAAATGTTGAGACGACACAATTTGTGACTCTCAGTAAGATTTGATTAGAACCCTAGAAAACGCTTGAGAAAATTAACAAAATAGGTTGTTAAAGATAGTTTAATTACCTTTCATTCTAGCATCTAAGTTATGGTTTTGGTGGAATTTGCCCAGAGGAGATGCCCGTTTTCAATGCGAAGGGTCACGTCGCACTGAGCAACACGTTTTTTTCGTGAATCTAGTTAATTTGCTAGGATTTAACATTAGTAGTGATTATTCCTTACATCTAGAGCAAAACTAAGCAAATGAAAGTCTCACCATGCCCAAAATTCGAAATTCAGAAAAAGGTCATCCTTCAAGTTAAAATTAACTTTTCTGAGGCGGCCGTGCATTTCTGTACCTTTCTTTTAGCAGTAATGACTTCTCTTTAGATGTCGTTGATGTCTTTTGTCCTTTGAGCTACATTCGATCCACGATAGAAACTGAACAGAGTTGTCGCTGGGTGTAGTCCTAGTCTGACTGGAGCTTCGCACCGCAGGCGATAGAAAATGAGGTATGGCGAAAATTTTGAAAATTGGTTCGAATACTTGAAAGGAATAAGCAAAAGCTCTATAAAACGCAACCGAACAACATTTGATTCCCTCTAAAAAATTAATTAAAATCTGCTCGAAATCGTTGCCCACCACCTAATTGATGCACCTTCACAACCAACCCAATATTGCTTTATACCCCATTCATTGCTTGATTTTCCTGTTGTTTATATTCCTTCAACCCTTGACTGGGATTCATGAAAAGCTAACCACCCGAATCAACGATGGTTAGCTTGATCGGCTATTCTATAGACTCTTCGAAGCTAGGAGACGCAGGACGCGACAATTGGTTTGCTAACCTAGGCTGGGATTTATGAAATGCTAACGATGCAAACCAACGATGGCTAGCGTGATTGGTTATCCTACAAACTGCGCAACGTTGAGAGACGGACGCAGAACGCAAAATTGGTTTGCCAACCTGGTTTCGCTCAGTTTTGCATTCATGAAGTTCGTTATTTCCTTTTATCGAGAATAGCTTCAAGTGAGAGCTGCGTTTTCTCCAGATGTTGCCTTTCTTCCCAAAGTTCTCTCATTATCCTCCTTACTTCCTGTGATACTCTTCGTAGACTTATTTTATTATACATTGTAAGATAAAAGATTGACTTGGAAAATGTCGCTATTTTGTGACTGGTTCGCTGAATATGAAATGGTAATTTCAATTGCAGTTGCTCTCATGAGGCTACTTCTGCTGCTGCTTGTTCTTGCGACGTCTTTGCCTGTGCAGTGTCAGTGGTACTATCCTGGCATGATGTATCCCGGTATGATGTATCCCGGCATGGGATGGGGATATCCAGGCATGATGCGACCCTGGGGCTGGGGTTATGGATATAGACGAAGTGAGTATACCTTTACTGTTACTTTTAACAACTTTTGCATTCGGTCATCAAATCTAAATCGTCCGGTTCCGAAATGAAATGAGGAGTTTCGAGTAAGAAATCAAGAATAAGAAAAGCGTGGTTCAATCCAAATGTGACCTACATTGTATGTAGATATCTGCCAGCTAAACGACGGCATGATCTTGCTAACAAAGTAAAAACACGAAGGAGAACTTGCGAAACAACGATAGAGAGAGTATTCAAGCTTGCCGAATATTGATTGTGCCCGTTCTTGGTGAAGTTGATCTAAGGCTCGAAAAAAAAAACGCTGTGCCTGGTTGGCGATGGCGAATGACACAGAAATTCCTGCTCCCCCTCCTACACATCCTGCAATGTCGCTTGTGCAACCAGGTGCCAAGGACCTATCCGCTTGTGAAGACTTGGAAATGCACCAGTTTTTTGCCCATACATAGGTCTCGAATAGTATAGAATTTTTGAGGGAGAAAGGTTGGCCCTTGTTGTCGATGCAGAATTCTATTTTCCTTTTTCTTGCAAGGCAAAGCACGTAGGTCTACACCGAAATGCCAATGGACACTGAAGTGGAGTATCGCAAAGCATCTACATGGCATGGTTCCTGTCTGATTTTGCATTGGGATGCGTCGCTGATTTTTTAGACTACTGGAAAAGAACACGATTTCCGACCTTCATGGGCTTTGCAAAGCTTGCTCTCTAGCGAAATCTGGAGGCAGGCAAAAATTAAAGGAGTTGTAGTAAAAGAGGGAGACTTATCTTCATAATGGGATAAAACCTGATGAGTGGTGAACTTCGGATATATTGTTTTTCAAATCGATCTTTTTTCAGAGAGAAATAGAGAGAGAGAGAGATTCAGAGAGGGAGAGAGAGAAAGACCCCAGTTGCTATGATATGAACGACTGCCACGATGCCAAGTCATCTACAGTGTATCCGAAACGACGAGTCCGCCCAAGCGGTCCACGTCGCACACGGATCATTGGTTGATAGCAGAAACACAACGATGAAAAGTGATACGCAGAGTAGATATGATGACGTGGACTGCTCGCAAACGTGGCTGCCTCGACCGCTTGGGCGGACTCGTCGTTTTGGATAGACGGTAGACAATGTGACGTGGCGATCGCTCTCATTTTTTCATTATCTTGTCAGGTCGTCAAGTATGAAATGTCTGATATTGTATGAAAAGGTTTCGAGTAGTGTTCCTATTACAAGGTAAGTATGAGCAATCTAAATATGTCCCTATGCCATCGGAACAGCCTTATCATCTTAGCGTGGTTGCGCCGACGACCTAGAATTCTGGGAAGCAGGTGGTGATAAATTGGAAGAGGGCGTTTTCTAATTATATTGAGAGGCCTCCACTTTTCTACCAAGAAGCGGAGTAATTCTCGGAAAGAGTTGTGGTCAGGTAGAGCAAGGTTCAATGCAATAATTGACAGGTGGATTTTGCAACAATTCACAGGTGGATTCCTTGCTTCCCTGGCTTGAGCATCGTGATTATGCGAAAAATAGCACCAGTTTTCCAGGAACGAACTGTGGAAAATTCGTTTCTCAAGCTGCTTTCCCTTATTGTATTGCCTCGAACTCCTCAATAATATACTATTGCACACTTCGAGACTTGCTGCTTTTGCAGACCTAGTTTGATTCTCATCCGCTAAAGCAACAGCCTTCATCTCCATCCAGGTTCATCCCAATGCTCACTTTGCAGGATTGTATCGGGAAGAACTGTCTCAAACCATCGGCGTTCTATCCCGATAAGGGTCGCTCCCACTCCAAGCATTTCATGGTATTTCGGGTGGTCCTCGCGTTACAGGCTCCGCGATGGGACCCGTATTCCGAAATGACACGATTTTCGATCGTCCAGTAGTTCTCTAGAACTTCCTCTGGGACAAAAATTCAAAAGTTTATCGAAAATCAAACGAGCGATTGTGGAAGAGAAAGGATCTGCCTTCATAAGGAAGTTGAGAGTGGATGTGATGAAACTCTGAAGATACCAGCTGCCAAACTGATCATTTACGAAATCCGACTTTGAAGACCTAATATTTCTCTTCATTGGTTGATTTCGATTCATTTTTGAATGGTGCACTGTGGGAAAACCGTGATTGTTGTAACTGTAAATGTTTTTTTTTTAGATCCAATTATCGGAGGGCTGGGAGGAATGTTGGTAGGAGGATTGATGGGTCTCCTGTCCGGTTGACAAGGGATCTAGTGACTACCTACAACAGGGCAGCTGCAAATCAATCGAACAAACTTTGTACAGTAAATTGATTCAATATCAGTCCTGCTTTTGACATTGTCTCAGTGATTACTTCGTTTGTTGTCCCTTCATTTGTAAATTGGAGAGATAAAGCTTTTCTACTACATGCTGCCTACTCAAGGACCTTACCTCACCAAACCTTGTCGCGTGTTCACCGTTTAATTGATTATTTAATTTATTTAGGCTAGCTTATTCAAGCTGAGTGATTTAAAATTAGGGATGACATTCCTTCATCTGACTATAGTGTAATTGGAGCCGTTTAGGAGGATTAACTGAGACAGAGAGCAGAATACGTGGATTAGGCTTCCTCCAGTTACATACATGCAAAAGTTGGATCCGTTGAATCTAAACCTTTAGATGACAAGAGCAGGCAGTGGTAATCTTGAGAGAAATTCAACCACATAATAAGGGAAAAAAGGAGTGAGCAACTAGGGAGAGAGCAACTTCCTACGAGGAAAGACAGACATGCGGTGTAGAACAGAACGCGATATTTTTGGATTTTAGATATTCTCTAGTGCTAACATTATGATGTGGGGCACACCTGAGAGAAGGCTGAATAGAAGACTACCTCTAAATACGTCGTCAATGACGAAGCGCTAGTTTATTGTGTGTGGCTTTTTAAGAATAATAAAAAGTATTTATGAAATGAGGAAGAAAAGGGCAATGGGAAAGAACACACATGTTCCGAAAGAGTTTACCAAATAGACCTCACAGTGCAAAGAAATGCAGATTTAGCAAGAAATAAGAGAACATTGAACATAGAAATTTGATTCTAGCGCGGAAACGATAGTAATGGTAGCAAACCATTACATTGCCCATGTCGACCTGGATGGCTCCAGCGGTTGGCTTGTGGTGAGAGTAGCAACAAAAAATTGAAATCAACATTTCTTAGTCCAAATCAAAATGGGAAAAATTGAGGGCGAAACACCACAAAACACTCTTATGGGCCAGTCGATAATGCCAATGAACGAGGATGATAAAGTGCAAGAAATATTCCTTCTCCGGGATTCACCCCACATTCGACCTCATCTGGTGGTTGCAGAGACATTGAATGCGTATATCTCTCGTACACTGACTTAGTCGGGCACACCAGGTCAGCGCTTCATTATCTAACACCGCTGGTACCAATTTACCTATGCCGAACGAATAGATTACTTGACAGTCACGGAAGCGGACAGGACCATCGACATTTTTCACTCCAGAAACAATGAACAGTCCAAAGAGAAAACGATCCACAGCGGCGAACGATAATATTTTCATAGACCTAGATAGCCGCATAAAACATGGAGAAAACTTCTCTTCATCGTAATGTTATTACTCTAAGAATGATTTAGGAGAGTTGCGGGAGGAGCTATTTTGCAGTAGAAGCTTAGGAGCATTTTCATGATGAACTTGTTAGCATAAGAGCTGGAAATTTCTTGCTTTTATCAGGAATACTCAGACCCTCAGTTACGGTTTACGATTTACGATTTGCGACGATTTTGGAAAATTTACGATTTACGATTTACGAAAATCAGATTTTTTGTTACGCACATCCCTGATCGAGATCGAGGACGAAACAGAGAATCACGTAACTCATGTGAAAACGTATTGAAACGTGTATAAGTTTGTCCAAACGAGTTCAGATTTCTAGCAGTCTGATCGCTCATTTTTTTATTGCCGTTAGAGAGGCGTCCACACCTACACGCCTATGTTAGTGGACACGTTTTCGCGATGTTGACACGTTTGGCTGGGATGGTCTTGAATTTCCATTGCAAGAAAATGATTGAAAAAGGTCAGGGATATCACAAAAAAGGCGAATGCGATGCAGATATATGTACCTTACAATTATTAGGTTGTCGGGAAATGATTGAGACACTCCACCAAAAATTCTTCCTTGGATCCTTCTCACATGACTTGTGCCCAGGATTTGTGAGTATATAATAACCTCGCCTCTGGGCATTTACGCCATGGGTATGGCAGGGCGCAGCACAGCGCCTTCGTCCAAGAAGGAGCGAAAATTGACTGGCAACTAATTCAAGCGATTTTCTTTCACGGACTCCTGTTGAGCGCCAGTGCGAGCAAGAGGAACGACTATACCATCATAGCATTTGCCGCGATGCTCTTCATCCATGCAACCGTAAATCGTCGATTTTGTTCTTTCGTTTCGGTAGATATGTCTCCTCAAAAACATTTACAAACTAGGCGACCTCCTGAGCTTGGGAGCAGAGCATGCTCCGCCAGATTTGTTGGCAAGCAACAAATCTGTAACATCAACCTGCACAATAGTCAATTCAAGGTGTTGACCAACAAATACCGATTAAAGAGACATTGACGTGTCGGAATGCACTTTTTGATCGACAAAAATCACCACCATATGCCTTTGTCAATTCGTCCTCAGCAGGAGCAGCAGGCGTGGACCACGATGTCATACTCTCTACCCTTGCCCAATCCTGCACTCTCCAACTAACACCTTGCTCGGTTATTCAGACTCTCCTTTGCCGAGCAACACGCCACCAATTTTGGCGATTTTCGACAATTGACTGACGGATTCTTCAACCTGTAGTTTCCCGATTTCTTAACCCGTGGAGTCATGTGTGCACCTAGAGGGTGGCCCTAGGCGATGGGAATACATTATACTTACAACAACTCCAGAAGTTTCCTATTTGAAGAGAAAAAGTCTAAAGAGTGATAAAAATCTGAAGTGTCTCAATCATTTCCCGACAACCTAATAGAATGCTGCTCACAATCAGCTCAACATGAGGCCCAAACTATGAAGGGTGAAAAAATCTACACAAAATGGTCTATTCACACTAGAAAACTTTTACGACCATATACTGGTAGTGTGGCATTTCTGTCGATTAACATGAGCTGAAATATTCATGCTAGCTCCAACTTGCAATGGACTCCAGAACAGAACTTTTAAAAGATAATTCTTGCCTAGAGACTGTTTTTTACTACTATCATAAGCTTTCTCCACTTGTTCATCTCACCGGAACGCGGTTTGTAGATAAAGGAATTAAATAAATTTTAACACTTTTGGTACTAGTTTTAACTTTCCGTCGACGTGGCTCAGGGGAAAGTGGAGCAACTAGAGAGATAGTAATCGGCAACACCAATTCGCACCCCGTGCTCTAATTCGCGACCATCTTGCAGCTCGTAAGAAAGGTGCATCGAGATACTGGATTTGAAACGATGTCCTTGAAAAAAAAAAACTAAATCGCTTTGCCACAACAAAGTCAGTTACTTCTACTAGGATGGTGTAATGATGGTGCAATGGCTACAATCTTATAGAGTAATGCAAGCCCTTTTATGCTGCAGATGTAAGAGATGCTGGATACAGTTAGGAGTCATTGAACAATTGAAATATTCTAAAAATCTGGTCATCAATTTTTTGAATTCCAAGGATTCTTCTTTAGTACCGCAAGAAACACAATTCCAGACACTTGCTTTTTTATTAGGTCACGACGCCAGCACTTACTCCGCTCTAGGCTGCGCCTATGGGGAATGTGGACGAACACTTTTTGAAGCATTTTCCTCGCCCTTTTAGGGGTTTCAAGAGGATCATCCTTCCCAAGCTGCTTTTTGGAAAGAGCACATTCATCAATGCTTATTGCTTTTATAATATTAGCCCCAAACAGTAGGAAGAGTCTGCTGTAAAGGGTTCGGGATGCTGAAAAGCTCATTTTCTACACCCCAAGTTTAGGACAAAATTTGATCCTGGAAGCTGGCTTGAATTTTGATGGTTCTGCTTATGAACGATCAAATAGCCGTTATGTTCTCCGCAGATAAAGCAGTACCGCTTTTCCCAGCCACCGAGGGGAAGCAAAAATTGGCCGAAGTCAACGACCTGAGAACGGAGAGTTCCTTGTTCTTCGCTTCTCAATTTTCGTCGTTATTTGCGCAGGAGCTTAGAGACCTGCTCATGCAATGAACAATCAACCCAACTAATCAAAAGACAGCGATCGCCGAGGTTTCCGTTCATCAAAGTTATAGGAAAGAATAAAGTCAACGCAAAAACGCGCCATCTCTTTCAAACCAACTTTATAGCTCCCAATCTATGTTCTATTCTTAATATTTCAAAGCAAAGAACTCAGTCATACGAAAGGATGTGGTGGTACAAAACGCATAAAAGTTTAAAAGTGCGCTTGCTTTGGCAATAAGAATGGATTGAGTGATTGTGTCGCGGCGAAGTTTTGCACCGGTATGGAGTTTTCTTCCCAATGCTACTTGCTTGTTTTTGGTAGTTGGGCTCCAGTCTTGCGAACATTATCTGAAAACGGGTCAAACGTGTGCTTTGTATAATTTTATAAACAAATCATCATTACTTGGGAGGACGTGACGGAATAGAGAGAAACGTGAAGACAAGGAGCCCTCTGACAGTGTGTTAGCTGTAAAACCGTTGAACGAGAAGTTCGATTCTAAGTGACTGGCTGATTGGTTCACTCCATCACATACTCCATGTGCAACACCGTTAATTTTGCAGTCTATTGCAGTATTTCATACCTCTGCCTGAGCGAAATACAGCTGTCTTGGAAGGGTTCATTGGTATGTCAAAATGCTGTCGAAATGATGTAATCATTCTATCAACTGCATCGTGGAAGTGCATTCGGTTCCATAAACTTCAGAATGATTGGAAGAACTGTACGAAGCATGTAACTCAATATACGGTCTGTTCCCTCAAACTTACACTGCCATCCTCGCCCCGATTGAACAAGGCGGCGCGTGCGTGTTCGATTGAGGCGCAGCGCTGCAACAGCCGATCAGCCTCACACCGCGCCCCAATCGAACACGCACGCGCCGCTTTGTTCGATCGGGCGAGGGTGGCAGTGTAAGTTTGAGGGAACAGACTGTATGTACATAGTACACATGCCTAATGCAACTACCTTTGGGATGTGTGTAAACATATGAAGGAAAGGATCATGACTTATAATAAAGCGCTTACTCCGTGTGTGTGTGTGTGTGTGTGTGTGTGTGTGTGTATGTGTGTGTGTGTGTGTGTGTGTGTGTGTGTGTGTGTGT
>JARK01001467.1:43711-75797 GCA_000688135.1 Ancylostoma ceylanicum
TGTGTGTGTGTGTGTGTGTGTGTGTGTGTGTGTGTGTGTGTGTGTGTGTGTGTGTGTGGTGTGTGGTGTGTGGTGTGTGGTGTGTGGTGTGTGGTGTGTGGTGTGTGTCTGAAACGAAATTCAGGGGGCGTGGCCTAGAGCTGTACAAGGGGGCCACCGTTGCGGGAGGGGAGCGCCGGCGCCCGGAAGCGGTAATAGCGCTACGCGACGGGTCCACCGTTGTGATAAGGATACGCCGGCGTCCAAAAAGGGGGGAGACGGTTCCGCTGTTGTGATTAGGGTACGCCAGCGTCCAAAGTGGGGGGAGAAGGGTCCACTGTTGTGATAAGGGTACGCCGGCGCCCAAAGTGGAGGGGAGACGGGTCCACTGTTGTGATAAGGGTACGCCGGCGTCCAAAGTGGGGGGAGACGCGTCCACCGTTGTGATAAGGAGACGCCGGCGTCCAAAAGTGGGTAAACCCCTGCGAACGGGTCGGCAGATCGAGAAGAGGTGCGCCGGTGGAAAGTAGCGAGAAATTTCTCTTAATCAGGTCTATCTTCGTTCTGATTGACCTCAGACGCCTAAATGCATTAAGAAAGTACTAAACGCCCGGCCTAAGTAGTGACTATCATACCACCCATACCATACCATTCCGCCCACATCACGTTCCCTCCTGCGCGTTCCACCCTCAATTGTGTCTGAGCACACCGCACCGTCCTCTTATATGTTCAAGCTGATTGTTATCAATGGATCACTCACATCTGATTAGAATTTGATCTTAAGTCTTTATTCTTTTGAAGCATTGTGAAAACCGGCTTCATGGACGTTCTTAGCCTTTTGAAAATAGAGCGTGCCAAAACACGATTGTTTTGAAAATGGGCGTTAGCTTTGCGATGGCTGTAAGCAAGAACAATTTAGAAATTTCCTGTGTTACACAGAAATATTGAAAGTGCCAGACTAGTGATCCGATTTGAGCTTTGCCTCGATACTATCGAAAGAAGATAGGCACTCTGATGTCCACGTGTAGACAGCATCTTTCTTGGTGAGAGCGTCCAACGGAGCGCGGAATTTGTGCAGGTCCTTGACGAACGTTCTATAGAAGTTGACAAGACCAAGAAAGGCGCCTAGCTGGCTAACTTCCTTTGGATGTGAACTCTGCGGTGGACGTGTGGAGTCGTGCACTGAACTGATACTGATCGGTGGTGGAATCGGGGGACATGAAGTAGAATATGTTGTGGTTGTCCGGTAGTCGAAGTAGTCGAACGGTTTAGTATGTAGAAGGACCAGAATACGGCACAGGCGATTAAGTCCGATGAATAAGACGAATGAATACAGTGACAACGGCAGGGTTTATATAGCCCTAGATGTGATCTTCCAGAACATCCCAGAATGGATCACAAAAATCAGTACTAGATCAAACATTCTAAATCAGCTTAAATACACAGTAATCAAGGTCACACAACAGAATATGAACAGAATACCCACTAAAATTCTGAAGCTGAGCTCGTAAGAATGTAAATGAAGTGAGTTACGAGGAAAATGCTTCCGAGCCAAAATTCAAGGAAATTACCTGCGAAACCACTTTTCCAGAATTTTGGCTTGCAAACTGAGGCTGAATGAGTTTGCGAAAACCATTTTGTGTTGATAGAATAGGGAGTCTTCCACGGATTCAGAAAATCTACTACATTTGCTCTTTTCTTCTGATTACTAGTCCGAAGTTCGCAGAAATTAGCAAAAACGGCTTGTAAGATATAACACCTGTTTACACTATGATAATCATTTAGTGGTCCAATCCACGGTGAGCGCATAGTAGTTGAGTCTTAGTCTTGGCCTATCATGCACAGATGGTTGGAATCTCCTGAGCCTACTTCAGGAAATCTTTGAAGGTAAGGAGCCGTGATCGACCTCGTGTCACGGCTCCCTACCTCGCGATTTGACCAGGAGGATTCCTAATGCCTGTGTAGACATAGAATGAAGTCATCTGGGAAACCATCCACTGTTTACGGTAGAGATGACCCAAGCAAAGATACCTAGAGCATGGCTTGTAAATTCGATCAATCCTACCCAATCTTATCCGATTGGAACTCCAAAAAACCACGCGCCAATAATTCGCGCGCACCCTGTACTAAACCTTTCGACTACTTCGACTACCGGACAACCACAACATATTCTACTTCATGTCCCCCCGATTCCACCACCGATCAGTATCAGTTCAGTGCACGACTCCACACGTCCACCGCAGAGTTCACATCCAAAGGAAGTTAGCCAGCTACGCGCCTTTCTTGGTCTTGTCAACTTCTATAGAACGTTCGTCAAGGACCTGCACAACTTCCGCGCTCCGTTGGACGCTCTCACCAAGAAAGATGCTGTCTACACGTGGACATCAGAGTGCCTATCTTCTTTCGATAGTATCGAGGCAAAGCTCAAATCGGATCACTAGTCTGGCACTTTCAATATTTCTATGTAACACAGGGAATTTCTAAATTGTTCTTGCTTACGGCCATCGCAAAGCTAACGCCCATTTCCAAAACAATCGTGTTTTGGCACGCTCTATTTTCAAAAGGCTAAGAACGTCCATGAAGCCGGTTTTCACAATGCTTCAAAAGAATAAAGACTTGAGATCAAATTCTAATCAGATCGGAAGCGAAGGTGTGATACAGTTTGCAAGAAACGTGAAAACGCTTGAAAAATTCAGTGATTTTGGCAACTACCTCATAGAACCCCAAATTTCAACCAACTGTATCCTTCAGATTAAATGGTTTTTGAGACAGTTGCTTTATGAAAACCTGATAGGGATGCGAATCCGTTTTTTTTTTCCTCCTCACGGTTGCTGAGAAGAACTTCTTTCGGCTAGGAGCGAGTTCCACGATATTGCTGGCGTGCCAAAGTCATCAAAATTATTAAAGAAATCATCGTCGATGCAGCAGTAGATGAAAAATGTCTTGGAACTCGATACATGTTTTTGTTTGTTGTTCATTTACGAACAAAACTACCATGTCGCCGTTTCAAGCGAGCTTGGAATGCTTTCAATATGATCGCTTGTTTCGGTCACCATAATTATGGGCCACCCTGTAGAATGTTCTGGAAGCTCACTTCTAGGGGTATATAAACCCTGCCGTTGTCACTGTACTCATTCGTCTTATTCATCGGACTTAATCGCCTGTGCCGTATTCTGGTTCTTCTAATAAACCGTTCCACAACTGCGACTACAGGACAACCACAACATATTTTACTTCATGTCCCCCGCTTCCACCGCCGATCAGTATCAGTTCAGTGCACGACTCCACACGTCCACCGCAGAGTTCCATGACCAAACCAAAATTCAAAGAACATCCTACTCCATCACCGAAAATGTTTCTCTGTACGGCCACAGGACATGTCCTAGTATGAGCAGCTACGCTAGCTATGGCACGGAACAGCCGCCAATCAATGCCAGGTCAGCGGATGATCCGTATGCTCGCGCGCACGGAGAAACTCACATGCATTGTCCTGCACCGGTCCAACATCCAATCAAAGATTGCATGCTCTAAACACATGGAAACGGTATTGCATCAGAGACCAGTGGTAGGCGTAAAGGTAGAGACTTCATAATGACACAGTAGCTACTGCATCGACGTCTTCGCTTGTGCAGCAAGTGAAATTGCCAACGCTTGAGTTGCCCGAGATTGACGGTAGGGTGGACGCATTCCCTGAATTTTGGGACCTATCTTCCGCAGCGGTACACAAAATGTCAGTTTTCTGCCTGCTCACAAATTCCTCTACTTAAAAAGCCATCTTAAGTCCAGCATTATTGCCAACTTTCAACCTACTGCACAAAACTATGAAGAGGCAGTCCGCACCATCCTCCATTCGTAAATATCATCGACCTGGCATTCTGCGAAACAAACACTGGGACAAGCTAACAGCTCAGCAGAATAACAAGCAGAATAGCAAATAACAATAACAGCTCACAACGAGTGACATTTTGCTGAATTTAAGTTATTTGGGCTCAGATGAAAGAAACCTTTATCAGTACTATTCCGTACAAGTTAGCCGGAAATGTTGGACTACTCCTTCTTTTCTTCGTCCTTCTTATCTTTGGCACCGTCAGATCCTTCCTCCTTCTTCTCTTCTTCTTTCTTTTCTTCCTTAGGAGCTTCAGCTTTCGATCCTTCCTTCTTCTCGGCAGGTGCGTCACCTACCTTGGATCCCTCCTTCTTTTCTTCCTTCTTCTCCTCCTCCTTCTTCTCTTCCTTCTTCTCCTCCTTCTTCTCTTCCTCCTTCTTTTCTTCCTTCTTCTCCTCTTTCTTCTCTTCCTTCTTCTCCTCTTCTTTCTTTTCTTCCTTCTTTTCCTCCTTCTTCTCTTCTTTCTTTTCTTCTTTCTTTTCACCTTCTTTTTCACCAGATTTCTTTTCTTCTGGTTTGGCTTCACCTTCCTTCTTCTCCTCCTTAGCTGGCGGCTGACCAGACTTATCACCGGCCGGCGCTGCTGCTGCTCCAGCTGCAGGAGCAGCTCCAGCCGCCGGCGGCGCGGCTGGCGCACCAGGCGGAGCTCCGGGTTCGCTCATAACAGAAGGTGCAGCCTTTGGTTTGGCTTTCTTCTTTCCGCCGCATAAAGGTAAGAATGTAACAATCGTGAGCAGGACGGTAATCAGCTGCAGTATTTCGAGTATCATACTCGCTCCGGCCTGCACCAAGATAGAAGTTAGTAGGAATAGGCCTTCGGGTTTCAGGTTCAGGTTCAACAGGTATTATGTTGTTACATAAGTTTCTACTGTTTTAGCATGGTGGTTTTTAAACGCTCGTGATAGGTGATTACCATGAACCCTTCAAAAAGGCTTATTCGATAACAGCACTTGCACAAGTAATAACTTTAGCATAAGGCTGCATTCGGCTAACCAAGCTTGGGTGGATTGATCTCGAGATCATTCTTATTTTCTATTGTACCTTTCCTCGCCATATTATTTTCGGGCGGTCTTAACCACAGGAATCAGACTTGGTAACCAGAAATTTCGATAATGCCATTTTCCCCCTGGAATCAAGGCGGATTAAAGTGGAATTCTTTCAGTGTGACTGGAAAAATAAAACGTTTACGGACATCAATCGGTAGAATTCTATGGCAAGTCCTAAACTTTCTGTGGAAATCACATTGATTTGCCACACTGCGAAGGGTGCCTTGGATTTGATTCTCGAACTCTTTGCACAAGCAGAGAGCTGACAGAGAAATTCTTAGCTGCGCTTTATGTAGCACAGATTTTACTCTGACGGAGCTTCAGTTACCAGATCACAAAAATGCCTACCGCGCGAGAAAGGATTTGCCAGAGTCAGTCACCTTCAACACCACCCGACTCCCTTCTTCGCTTCGTAGTTCACCGAATTCTAGCAGAGCCAAATTGCTGCTATAAACACGACAGAAGTCCAGCGGCCATTGCCGTTCATACCTCGGCTTATATCTGCTGTTATTTGATTTTTAATGTAACTTTTTTGTTGAAAATTTCAAAACAGCGGAAACTTAGGTAGCAACCTAATACTATGAAGGTGATTTGATCGAAATTTCCAGATCGCACACGAGAAAGTGGGTGAACTCAGGAAAAAGTGACCTCTCATGGACGGTTGGCGATCTTCTATGAGCTTTAGACACTGCCCTGAAACAACTTGAGATTGTCGAAGATGCCGACCAAGAAGCAATTCATCTTCTAGTACATTGTTAGTCCAACATCAATCCCTCTTAGGGATCGCGCAGTTCTCAATAAAACAGTTGCAATCTAAGCCTTCGCCACGGTTATAGAGCTGAAGAATGCAGAGAACTTCGCAACCCAGGAGAACGTAGAAGTGTGTATTGCATATGATCTTTGCTGGAGATGTTTCGGATCTGGACATCGTAGCGCACAATGCACCAAATCAGAATGTCACAAAAGTGACGGCGACCATCACGTCCTTTTGTGCTACAGAGACTTCAGCCTCTCACGAAGTCCAGAAAGATCAAATAATCGCCGTCAAAGTCGTAGTCCATTGAGAAGTGATTCATCGCCGCGGTTGTCTCGTGCACACCATCCGAGGGAGTCGCCGCGAAGCGAATCACGATCACCCAGAAGGAGCATGAGCAGATCTCCTTCGAGAGACATTCCGAGACGCAGAAGAGATTCGCCGCATCTCAGAGACACAGTAGGATTGGTAGATCCACCTAAAGTCGCTCTATCGATACTACTCGCGCGTCTACCTGCGTGACTCCATTTAGTGAACCGATCCACACGAATGACGAATTCGATTCTGATGAAGAGGAAATCACATTCTTTGATCGCACTCGAACCTTTCAAAACTTATCATCATTATTTGTCCGCAAAACAGTGAAACCCAAATCATCGCTATCGAATCCGCGTCTCATGGTTGTCAATGCAATGCATCCACTCAAAATTATAACACAAACACTGATGAGCTGCTCACTGTACTCCTTGATAGTGGTTTACAGCACAGTTGTATACGTAAGACTATTGCATCTTTCCTTTGGCTCCAACTTAAAGATCCTAGGGAAGGCACTACATTAACCTTCGGTGAACATGAGCACACCGAATTATCCTATCATATTAACCTGTCGATATTACATTGATGGACTCGTTAACCTTAAACTGTTGACCAGCGAATTCATAACAACCGTACCGCCTCATTCCATTCCATGTTAACGGGATCCCACATTCCAAGACGTAGAAGACCCCAGCACAAGAGTCGACATAGACATATTCGTCGGAATCGACTACTGCACAGGAAAAGACAGCTTTAATGGTCTCGTCTTGGCGCACTTCAGCTTTAGGCCCGTCGTTTCAGGACAAGGAACTAGCCATTCGCAGTCGAACACCACGGTAACAAGCAAGCCCTTAAAGCTTGACAGCGATAAGCTCGCCGACACGGACCTCGAACGCCTTGACCTCGCAGGCGATACTAATACATCAGAAGAGGTTGTGGTATAACGACTCTGTAAAGGTAATTGAGGGGTTATTAAATGTAAAATTTCCGTGGTAGCACAACCATCCCTTCCTGCCGGACAACAAAGCCTTAGCAATGCCTAGACGGGAAAATCAGAACGCAAAGCTTTACTCTAACCCGAACAATTAGAAAGAGTACATCTAAACTTTGGAGCGACAACTGAAGTCGGGCATCATAGAGAACGTCACGGATAAGCAACCCATTGCTCCAGTAGTCTATTACATACCTCATCAGGCTGTCTACAAAGATGACACAGCAACACTACAAAACTACGTATTGTCTTTGATGCGCCCAGCCGTGGGAGAAACGCACTCCGCCTCAAAAACTGTGTTGATTGAGGGCCAACATTGTTACCTTATTTGTGTGAAACACTGTTGCGAGCCATTCATCGCGGACGTAGAAAAAGCGTTCCACCAGATCAGATTACAAAAAGATCAAAGGGATGCCAAAAGATTTCTTTGGCTGAAGGACACTACAAAACCTCCAACTGAAGATAATATGCAGACTCTAAGTTTCGTTAAGTTTTCCATTAGGAATCAATGCATCCCCTAAAACAAGTCCATTGTATACGCCCTTGAAAGAGATCGCGCTAACCGCCTGCGAGATGAAACTTTTACTAATACATATGTAGACAATGTTCTCATTGGAGCAAAACGTTCTGGTGAGTGCATGAGAGGGCAGCTGCAATGTAAGGAGATCCTCATGCAGACGGTTAGGAACCTGAGAGAGTTCACGTCCAACAACAACGAGGTCATGCAAGTGATCCCCATCAAGGTTAGTATGATCCAGAAGGCTGACACGGTCAGATTACTAGGCGTCAGGTGGAACCCTCAGAGCGACGCCATCGATTTAGCTGTCCGAATGGGCTAAACGGCGGTTACCACTAAGCAAACAGCCCTCAAGGCATTAGCATCCACCTTTGATCCGCTAGAAGTACATACTCCATTGTTCGCCAAAGTAAAAACATTCGCACAAGATCTTTGGCAAATGGGCCTATCATGGGATGACATTCTAGATGAGAGTAGCGTAGAAAAATTGGCTAGTCTTGTTCAGAAAGTCATTTACTACGTAGGGAAGGATCCAATGTTCATTTGGACTACACCCGACACCAGGAATGACTTGGTCATCTGCTCAGATGCCTCTAAAAAGGTCGTAGACTTCAGTGGCTTACCTAGTGTGTAAACCGAACCACGGCAAACGTGTTTCGCACCTGATTATGTCCAAGTCAAAGTTGGCACCATTAGAGGCAATTACGGTTCCACGAATGGAAGCGCTAGCTTGCTGCTTAGCTGCTGTTTTCTGCATAACAAGCTTTCTTTGAACATCTATTCCATCAACTTGTTCTCTCCCAAATAACCCCTACTCCATTGCAAGAGGCCGTTGAAAAGTTTCGTGGAAAACCGCGCCAAATACATTCGCAACGTAGTAGAAACCTTCAATTTGTCAAAGATGCAAAGCAAGTTACAGGGTGCGTCATAAATATTGACGCACCGATATTATTCTGTAAATGAGATAACATCCAAAAAAGTCTCATGCATCTATATCCAAAATGGAGGAATGTCTTAGTGAGCACAAGGAATCACTCTCGTTTGGAGTGAGCTTCGTTCTCAAGAAAGCAGCCAAGAAGATGCCAGCGGAGATTACTGTCGATGCGCCGCAACTGAAGTTCCTCCATTTTTGTTTCGTATCATGAAGGGGTTTTCGTTTAGGAACTTGATATTTCTAGGGAAAGTAGCGCAGATCTTGATCCCCAAGACGGACATGAAATTCTGTCCTTGTTCGCAAATGCAGTTGTGTTCCTGCCAAGGAAATGTACCTATGTTTTACTACAGAAAAATGTTTCATTTTCTTGTTTCTCATTGAGACAGTGTCTTTTGGAAATATTTCCGTGCCGCACTCAATTCTTATCCCAAGTTGAATACATATATACTTTGGCAGGGCTTGGCTCATGTGCAAGGGACGAAAGTGCTACAGGCCTAGTTTCAAAGATCCACTTGCAGGAATTCAAAATGGCTCAGAACTGTCTTCCTTGCCAACCGAATTTCAGTCTACTGAAGGAACCCATACAGGCTCTCAGAGAGCAAGAGCTGCGTTACCATCCACAGAAAAACCAAACTCCCAGATCCTCTTCTGTTCAAGATCTGGAACAAAATCGACCAGAGTTAGTTGCGGCACAAAGGCTATGTTCTCCCTCGTCGTCTTCGCGACTGCTTCCGCGGCGAAGGACCCTGCTGCGAACAAGAGTGCATTCATTCTGATCGCCAAGACATGGGCTTTATCATGCATGTGCACATTTGGAACAGTTTCGCATCTTGCCTTTTCTACAGACACATTTTGGTGCGTCAATAATTCTGACGCACCCTGTATATTACGTGAGCACTGAAGCTAACCCTGCAGATTGCTCGACTCGTGGGATCACCGCCAGCGAGATCGAAAATCAGTTGTGGTTTTCTGCCCCACAATTCATATGAGATCCCCCATCCGATTGACCTAATACATCCCTGGGCTTCACTGCTAAAAAAAACCTTTCTCTAAGGAAGCAGTAGAGGTGCTCAAATCTGTTACTTCATCTGTTTCCCTGCAGCCATACGAGAATTCCATACTATTTTGACGCATTTCGTTCTTCTCAAAACTAGTTCATGTAACAGCATTTGCTCTCAATTTCATCGCTAATCTCAAACATTCAGTCAAAAAACTTAACCCAATGTTTAAAACAGACCCACATTCCATTCTCAATACAATAACCCTCTCGCCGCTACTGCCGAGATTCTCGTTCTCGGGATCATTGCCGTGAAGGGAAAGCACGGTTACAAAGCCGATCCGTTCAGAAATTGAAAGTAGAGCGAGACCGAAAAGAAGTTCACCCTGTGAATAGTCGAATGGCGCAAGCTCAGTTGGAAGAATCCGCCAAAAACCTCATCTTATTTTTGCCTATACATCCAGTGACGAAGATGGACGTCTTGTTTTCGCACATAAAATTATTCCATGCCGGTGCCCCTCACCTCTTGTCCGCTCTACGTAACAAGAACTGCATAACCCAAATCCGTCGCATAGTGAATTCGGTCATCACAAGATGTATTGCATGTAAACGCCATCAAGGTCGTCATTACTCATATCCAGATCTGCCGGCATGGCCTATGGAACGAGTATCCCGCATCAGCCATTTTCAGCATGTCGGACTCGGCTTCGGACTACTAAGAAATTCTGACCATAGTTCAACGCGCAAGGTGTGGGTCTGCCTCTTTACCTGCATTGCCAGTAGAGCCTTACACCTTGAAGTGGTCGCTGATAATACAGCTGCTAAGTTTTTGTTAGCCTTCCGAAGGTTTATCGCGCGAAGAGGCAATCGGGAATCCATTCTAAGTAACAACGTGCCCACCTTCGAGTTGTTTAAGGAAATCCTAGTCAACGAGCTAAGAAGCTTGTAAGCAAAATTGCACACGGGATGCGGAAGCCGTGTTTGCCACCGACAACGATCTCAAATGCAGTTTTTTTAAATTCCCTTTCTCCATGGAAGGGGGATTGTACGAGTGATTGGTCGTTACTGTGAAAAAATTGAAATTGGCACGCTGCCCTTATTTAAGGGGGGTCACGTGATCGATTGATTACGTCACGCGCCCGACGCGGCCAAAATCGAATTTTACTTTTGGCCACATCAAGGCGTTTTCGTCACTTTTCAAGGTTCGTCGGCCTTTTCTCGTTCCCATGTCTTTTTTTGTTCCCAGGCGATACCCCACGCCGCAACACAGCTGCTCAACTCGTTGTAGTACATTTTTTTCAGTTTTCCGATGTTGTTTTGTTTCATACAGTTTTGGGAGGCGATGCAAAGTTCATTGATTCGGTCGCGCGTATCTCTGTGCATGTTCTTACTCCTTCATGTTTCTTGATCATACCAGAAAGTATCATTGCGTAGTACAGCGTAGAGCTTTATTAATTTTTTCCGACTCTTGGCGCACCCTCTCCCCCCCCCCCCTTTCTCCGTTTTTTTTTTTTTGCTTTTCTTCCTTATATGCGTCTCATATTTCTACGCGCGCGTAATCCATAGCTTGGCTAGCTTGGTCGTCCATGTACTACCCCATATTTCCTCATCTGTTTTTGTGCTCTAACATTCCCCTGCTCCCCTCCTCCCCTCTCCTGATTTTTTTCCCACTTTTCTCTTAACATGCGCTCGCCTAATCCATGCGCACCCTTCTCTACTTCAAACTATTGCATTATTGCATTAACTCTCTTTCATCTTACGAG
Organism: Ancylostoma ceylanicum; assembly: GCA_000688135.1. Lineage (NCBI taxonomy): Eukaryota > Metazoa > Nematoda > Chromadorea > Rhabditida > Ancylostomatidae > Ancylostoma > Ancylostoma ceylanicum. The sequence continues at coordinate 54,894 of JARK01001467.1, forward strand.
GGAAGTGCAAGAGGCCAGGCTGGCAGATTGGAATGAAACCTATCTTGCTTAAAGACAGCACCCGCGGAAATTTTCATGTTTGAGATTTCGCTGAATTTTGACGTTATCAGAGACGATGAACTCACAGGCAATGATGAAACAGCGTGAAACACGCCGTAAGACGGGAAATGAAGGCGCTGTTTTCCATGCGTTCACAGCGCGGACGAGTTTTCCGCTGAGAGTATACGCGTGCTACGCCACGAAATCCTGTGGATGGTGTGTATTTCATACACCACACTACATATACACTGCTCTACGCCATGCACCGCAATAGCTCTAACTGGCGTTTCGAGCCGAGGAAAACTCGTACAGGCGTGAACACGGCCAGGCGGGTTCACGACGTCTGTTCGATTTTCTCTGCAGGTAAGCCATTATTGTTTGTGTTCGTTTCACATTTATGATGTGCTGAGTCTGTACTTCACCACACGCACATCAGCTCCGAGTCGAGGATTTCCGCGGGTGCTGCCTTTAAATCCTTGCGTGACAAGGTCCTCCAGCATATATTTCATTTTTGCCCAGGGAGCTAAAAAACAGATATTCCACCACACTGCTATATGCGTTGGGGTTGAGGGTTTGAATCTCGTCTTGTGCGTCCTTTTTGTATTTTGTTTTTCATTCCTTCTATGTTGTTGAAATGAAATTTAAGGAATTAGAACATGGAACCTGTCATTATTGATGTACCAGCCACGAATAACTACAGTAGGCGTCAATGGCGGTGACCCGTCTGCGGCCTCGGACAGAACGCGGCGCGGTCGCGCCGCTCACGCTAGAATCGTCGCCACAGTGGCTTATCTGGGTTTTCTTGATAGTTGTTCATCATATTTGATGATAACTAGCAAGAAAACTAACTGACTATCAAGAAAACTCCATAATTTGATGTCCCGGAGAGGATTCTCGCTCGAGCGGCGCGGTCGCGCCGCGTTCTGTTCGAGGCCGCAGACGGGTCACCGCCATTGACGCCCACTGTACAATATATTAAACGTAGTCTACTGATCGCACAGTTGTTCCTCTAGTCGCTATAAAATAGAAAATTCTTCATTCTAAACGAAACATTACGATGCATTATGGTGCGAGTAGGAAAAAGTTTGAGTTGTAATCGCGAGAAATGATAATGTGACGAAAACTCCCAACATGGTCTAATGCAGGTGGCTGTGTGTTCGGTTCTGATTCGTGATTGTCCTCTACAACTCAAAATCTTATCAATAAGGATAGGTTTTATGCTCAAACCTTTCAAAATTTACTTCGACAACAAAAGAGGAATAAAAAACAAAAGTGCAAAACGGGTGCACATGACGGGAGGCGAACCCTCGACCCTCTGCCTAACAGTTCAGTATCTTTCCCACTCGGCCATATCTGTTTCTTAGCACCTTGGGCAAAAAGGAAATATATGGTGGAGGACCTTGGCAAGCGAGGATTAAAGCCAGATAGGTTTCATTCCGATTTGCCTGCTTGGCCTCTTGCACTTCCATTGTTAGCAGAAGGAGAGTGAAGCAGGTAGAGGGGAACGGAAGCTTTGGCGACCGCTTCCCTCTGTTGAGACTTTTCTTCCATTGCTAGGCGCTCTTGCCTGGTCTAGGCTATTCCATGTTTCTCCATTTATTGCATGTGAATGTATCGCTCCTGACTTTCAAAACATTCGCTTCCTAAAATGACCAACGAAGGTGGAACATCGGGACTCCCGAGCGATGGAAGCAAGCAGAAAGAGAGTGAAGCGGTTAAGGAGAACAGAAGCCTTGGCGACCGCTCCTCTCGCTTGCTGAAACTTTCAATGGTGCTCTGATCGTTTCTGTTAAGCAGGAGCCCATGGAGGATGATTACCCTTTTCCAATTTTTCAGTTAGAACATCAAGTGTTAGTATTCCGATTGCCAATGTCTGCAGTCGGCTCAGTCTCCGCAGCAGTCCATTCTTGCGAAGGAGGAAAAACCCTGTAGAACCTGACACCTTTTGCAAGGGAGCTGAAATGGTGCCAACCTCAATACCACTGGAGGTTAGCACCACTTAGCCATTGCTATTCTAACCTTTTCTGACGTTACTTCATCTCATTATGAGGATTCTGCTGCTATGGACCCCACCATTCCACAGGAGCAGCCAGCTGCTAATACGTCAGCGAGTCGTCAGAGGAGCTATCAATTGTATTGTAGTTCCTCACCTGGGCTCCTTCTATTCCATCAAATTCTCAAAACAAAAATTCTAGAGGTATAAGCAACGCGGTCTCATAAACATTCGAACCTTACTCCAACATGTAACCCCCCCCCCCCAAACTTTACCTCTTTCTTGCATTCATCAAAAAGGTCACCTCCAAGCCATGAAGTAAAGTTGGGGCTAAAGTTTCCTTGTCTATTAGTGAGAGGTGGAGTTCACTACGAACGTTTACCTCGCAACGTAATGTGACCCATTGACACTTCCGTGCCCTGTTGCACTTCATTGGAGCAAGGCATGATCACTTTAGCCAACGTATTCAATAAAAATACTGAAAGATGCTATGTGGCATGCTTCAGAGGCATTCGCCATGCCACTCCGACCACTGCAGGTTCCGTGCAGGCCAACAACGTGTTCATGTTCTCCAAAGTGGTTTTTTTGTGGAATTGCTTGGAGTTTTCTTGCAAAGCATTTTAGTGACTTTCGCTGCTTTGTTTATGTGGTATGGGCTTGCTAAAGTGTATTATAGCTCTGATTGATTTTATTCGTGAATGGTGGATTATGTGTCCACCTTTTGTTTCAGCTTAACGCTTCTATTTTGACGACATGAGTGGACAGTTCATTCAAAGTTGTGAGTTTTTCAAAACAGATTTTCTTTTTCCTCTTTTCTTCTTTTTTTAGTTTCTTTTGCAAATTTCGACTTTCTCTTCATGTCATGCATTACTAACCCTCCGTACTTTTGCATTGCTTAGATTTATTTCGCACCAAAAGCCAGCACCCACGAAAATGTTTGATATGAGGATCTTAACATATTTTGGAGGTATCGGGAGAGCTGAACACTTTCTCAAAGGTAAAATTTTCTTTCATTCTTGGAAATACTGTTTTTTGATGTTCATAATCTGGGTAAGTTCAACGGGAGTGGTCGAGTTGAGCGAGCCATGGGGTGAGGACCGGTGGCAAAAGATCGATAAGGCCGTCTTTTACTAGACGGATCCTCGCCAAATCACTTTTCAGAATTGCAGCCTACGCGCACCGTAGCAAATCAAATAACCATTGGAAAATTAGTATCACTCAACAGAGAACCCACTTGAAGATTCTTCATCATCACGGAATTCCGTAACAAGGAAGAAGTGAGAGAAAATCTAAATTTCTTAAGAAACTAGGTCTAACAATAGTCAAAAAGCAACTGTAGAATCAAAATCGAAAAAAAAGGAATGCAGTTAGCAAAAAGAAAAAAATTGAAAAGGTGGGGGAAATCTGCATGATTCTGGAGGCATACAAGAAAACTCACTTGAGCAGGTGAAGGACTGACAAATAGATCAGCTGTTAACCGGTTTTCCGCGCTCCAAAAAGATTTTTGTGCTCTAATACAACTAAACACAATCGCGAAAACGCGTAAAATCAGCTGAGAAATAAGTCCGCCTGGTTAGGAATAAGTACGTGGAGGGGCACTTCCAGTGCCGCTTGTAGGGCCGAAGTATTCTGAAGTCCAGGGTTTTTCAAAACTGCAAATGAGTTCGAGAAGAAATCTTCCGTGGGTGATCTCTTTTAGTGGTGGTTTTTGTTTCTGACCACGTGCGTGGACAATTCAAACGCTCCGATATGTGAGCGACGTGCGCTGTTTGCAAGCTCAATATTTAGCTTTGAATTTTGGTGCCTTGGTCCTGCTGTGCCGTTACAATTTCTGTGCTTCCGTAGTTCACGCTAGTTGGTGTTGCTTTGCATTTGCAAACAGCTTTTTGTAGCATTGCGAATTAGTTTTTGCAGCATTTCCACTAACGTGAACCGCTTTGCTTACAAGCGCACATGAACTGGCGATTTTTCTAGAGAAAGTCGGGAGCGACAATCTCCAGGTATAAGTGACACGACTTTTTTAAATCTGAGAATGAGTTGAAATGTTCAGATAGTGACCCTGGAATGCTCGCAGCCAACAGTGAGCAGAGTAGTGACCGGAGTCTCTGACTTGCTGTATCGCAGACGGCACGAATTTATCACATGGCCCAACCAAGAAGAACAACGCACCATGAGTAGGAGGTGTTTGACTTGAGTTCGCGGTGAATGTTCTGAATATTTAGTCTTTCACCACTCGTTTCGCATTTAAAGATTTTTCGATTATTGCGGGATACCGAATGTGGTGGAGGCCCTAGACGATAGTCCTATCAAGGTACTGGCACCGTCAGAATCGGAGGGCAGCTATGTCAACAGGTGAAGTAAACGAAAATAGCTCTACGGTTCTTTTTGAAGTCATGGCTCTTCTTCCCAGGAAAGATTATCATTCGATAAACATGGGCGCCATCGCTAACTTGAAGCAGGAATTAATTTGGGTTAATGTGAGATTTCCCGGTAGAGCCCACGACTCACACGTGAGTGGAAGTAGTTTCAGCAATCTATTGCAGAAGTATTACCGTTGTTGTTACGGTTTTCCGATCAAGCCAGTCGTACCCTGAGTTGCGTAGCGGGATCAGGTTTGGGGTGTTGCTGGCGGACAGCGCCCACCATTCGGAGAATTTCCTCCTTAAACCTATTCTATCAGAGGAGAGAACCGTGTCAGGTAAAGTTCGAGAAAAGTATGACTGGAAAAAGGAATCAGTTGAACTTCCATTTCAGAAGCTCGGTATACCAAAACAGTTTGCAGAGGGCGCTCTATAATTGAGCGTTCATTTGCTTCATTGAGGCGTCAGTTTCATAGCCTTTACAAGGAATTAAGGTGAATCTCTCAAATATTTTGTTAAAGCTGCTCATAAGAGTTCACATCTAGACACGATCCGACACGGAGCGCGAAGACCATAATGGCTGCATGTTGTATGCGGAATATGTGTGTCGCTACAGGCGAGTGCCCGTTCGACGAAGATGAAGCCATCCAACAACAATACCTTGATGCGGGCGATGAGAATGTGAAGGACCGAGCCGATACGGAATCTGACACTTTTCGACGCTACATCATCGAAAAATATTTAAGCTAGCTTGAAGTGAATGTATAGTGCATTTTCACCACAACACTGATATATGCAACATAGGTTATTGTCAGAAAATTTTTATAGGAAGTAGAGTAGTAAATGTAATTATGTGTACTTATTATCACCAATGATATCTCATTCAGTTCAATGAAAAGATCGATAATTTTTAGAGAGATAGTAGTCACGGCAAGTAAGGAGTATTTACCTGAGAATCGAAAAACAATGAGCACCTGAGACGAACCGAAAAACAAAAGGGTAGATAATAGAATACAAGTGAAGATGACGAAAAGAGAATAAAAAGAAAACTCAAAAAATAATAAATTCCGTGCTCGTTTTTCTTTGAAACTGGGCATCTTGTGTCGAATTCATAGATGTTTTCTTCGCCTTACCAGGTAGTTATGGTGGAAAACTTTTTTGTGACTTAACGTTTCGGCAGAAATCGTCTTCGTCAGAAGTATGAAAGTGGTTCCAGCCGTTGTATCTATGCACTGCACGACCAAACGCCTCATCCTATCATGTTGTTGCGAAATTAATTGCCGAAATAGACAGCCCAGTTCAAAATGCTGTAACTCTGTTTAAACTCAACTTTATTTATAGAAATAAAATCCATCAGATTCTACACATCTCTGTCAACGATCCGGTAATTCATTTATACCTTTACATTAGAAACTGAGATCACAAGATTTTAAGAAGTCTTGGAAGGCAATTTCAACATGCTCCAAATCAGGAAACTGCTGCTGGCGCAGGTTTGCTTCGAGAGTCCGGAAAAAGTGATAGTCGGTAGGGGAGAGGTCTGGAGAGTAAGGTGGGTGAGGGAGAACCTCGATGCCTAACTACGTCAGTTTTTACCGGGTGAATTTTGAAGTGTGAGGCCTAGCGTTATCCTGGAGCAGGAGAGACCCACCTCTGTTTACCACTGCCGGCCACATTTGTCGCAACTTTTCATACACCAAGTCTATGTCACAACTGTAATGTAACAGCCTGACCAGGTTGCAGAAGGCTATCATGACTTATAATAACGCACTTAGTCTGTATGTAAGTGTGTGTGAGTGTATATGTGTGTTAGAGCGTTACGAAATTCCCTGATTGGTCAGGGGTAGTGATTGCATACCGTATTCTTCTGATACCGATAATATCAGACCGGGTATGGTGTGGTGCAGTCGAGTTAAGCAGTCGGGAAGAGAACAAGGAAGAGGTACGGGCAATAGGGGAGCCGGCATTCAAGAGTGGGTAGGCACAACGAGGGGTGTGATGAGGGCGCGCCGGCGCCCGAAGTAGGGGTACACGGGTCCGCCGCAGTGGTAAGGGTATGCCGATGCCAAAAGTGGGAGGAGACGGGTCCGTGGCTATGATAAGGACGCGCCGGCGCCCAAAGAGGTGGAGACGGGTCCGTGAGTGTGATAAGGGCGCGCCGGTGATCAAAGAGGGGGGAGACAGGTCCGTGAGTGGGGTGTGATAAGGACGCGCCGGCGCATAAAGTGGGGGGAGAAGGGTTCGCCGCGTGATAAGGGTACGCCTGAGCCCAAAGTGGAGGGAAGCGGGTCCGGAGATATGATAAGGGCGCGCCGGCGTCCGAAGTGGGGGATATGGGTCCGGCGATATGATAAGCGTGCATTGGCGTCGAAAATGGAGGGGGGAGATGGGTCTGGCGATATGATAAGGGTACGCCGGCGTCCAAAATGGGGGGAAGGATTCGGCGATATGATAAGGGTACGCCGGCGTCCAAAGTGGGTAGGTGCAACGAGACGAATCCGTCGCTGTGATAAGGGTGCGCCGGTGCCCAAAGTTGGGGGAGACGGGTCCGCCGCTGTGATAAGGGTACGCCGGCGATCAAAGTAAGGGGAGTCGGGCCCGTCGCTGTGATAAGGATGTGCCGGCGCTCAAAGTGGGGGGAGACAGGTCCGTGAGTGGGGTGTGATAAGGACGCGCCGGCGCATAAAGTGGGGGAGAAGGGTACGCCTGAGCCCAAAGTGGAGGGAAGCGGGTCCGGAGATATGATAAGGGCGCGCCGGCGTCCGAAGTGGGGGATATGGGTCCGGCGATATGATAAGCGTGCATTGGCGTCGAAAATGGAGGGGGGAGATGGGTCTGGCGATATGATAAGGGTACGCCGGCGTCCAAAATGGGGGGAAGGATTCGGCGATATGATAAGGGTACGCCGGCGTCCAAAGTGGGTAGGTGCAACGAGACGAATCCGTCGCTGTGATAAGGGTGCGCCGGTGCCCAAAGTTGGGGGAGACGGGTCCGCCGCTGTGATAAGGGTACGCCGGCGATCAAAGTAAGGGGAGTCGGGCCCGTCGCTGTGATAAGGATGTGCCGGCGCTCAAAGTGGGGGGAGACAGGTCCGTGAGTGGGGTGTGATAAGGACGCGCCGGCGCATAAAGTGGGGGAGAAGGGTACGCCTGAGCCCAAAGTGGAGGGAAGCGGGTCCGGAGATATGATAAGGGCGCGCCGGCGTCCGAAGTGGGGGATATGGGTCCGGCGATATGATAAGCGTGCATTGGCGTCGAAAATGGAGGGGGGAGATGGGTCTGGCGATATGATAAGGGTACGCCGGCGTCCAAAATGGGGGGAAGGATTCGGCGATATGATAAGGGTACGCCGGCGTCCAAAGTGGGTAGGTGCAACGAGACGAATCCGTCGCTGTGATAAGGGTGCGCCGGTGCCCAAAGTTGGGGGAGACGGGTCCGCCGCTGTGATAAGGGTACGCCGGCGATCAAAGTAAGGGGAGTCGGGCCCGTCGCTGTGATAAGGATGTGCCGGCGCTCAAAGTGGGGGGAGACAGGTCCGTGAGTGGGGTGTGATAAGGACGCGCCGGCGCATAAAGTGGGGGAGAAGGGTACGCCTGAGCCCAAAGTGGAGGGAAGCGGGTCCGGAGATATGATAAGGGTACGCCGGCGTCCAAAATGCGCCCAACGTGGGGAGACGCTTTGAAGAGGGTTTCACGCTGTGAAAGGGTGTGCCGGGATTCAGAGGTGTGGAATCGCTTAGAAAAATGAAGGAATGCACACATACGGGTCCAATCCTACGCAAATATCCATTGCGGCTTTCTCTCCTGCATTCTTTTCTTCCTCCCCTGCACCTGCTTGCTCGTCATCCCCTTCCCCACTCTCTGCTCTTTCCATTCGTGTCTGAATGAACCACCCCCTTCATTCTGTTTACATGCAGCAGTAGACTCTCATCACTTAACTACCACAACAGCCAGCTGAACACAGATCATTCCAAGTGACCATTTGCACTGAATCGGTTACATAAAATGCTCACAGCCCCCTGGGCTTACCAAAGAGCGTCACTTTGTGGGGATGAGAGAAGGCCTGGCGGATTTGAACGAGTTTTAGGAGAGCCTTGAAACTATTTGAGAGGGATATAGGTATCCCGCGAAAGGCTTTCGGGGTTTTCTTTGCATTGCGTGTGAAGTATGCGAGCGAAGCGAGCATTAGTAGAAGTCTGGAAGTCCGGCGTCAGCCGGACGGCCAGACTGGTAATGAATAACACCTTTACAACACCACCAAACTGTCAACATAACCCTTCTAGGGCGAAGATCTGGTTCAGGGAAGCTTGGAGGGGTAGAGAACTTGTCTACCCATACATAACCAGTTTTCTTATTATCAGATAGGAGCCATTTTTCATCTACAGTTATTAAACAGTCAAGAAATGGCTCGTTTTTTCTGGCGAACGAGGAGTTTAGAACAGATCTCGTAGCGGGTGGATTGCTGGTCATCGGTCAGATCATGGGGTGTCCACTTTTGCATTTTTTTCACCATGCCAATGGGGGCCAAATGTTTTGAAAATGTAGCATAGTGAACCCCCAGGCCGCCGCCAACGTACGAGTCGTAGTATCGGGTTTCGTCTCCACCGCTGCTCTCAGTGCTTGATCGTCCAGCGACATCCTTCGACCACGACCGGGTTTATCTTCGGGATCAAAATCGCCGAAAGAAAATTTTGCGAACCAGCACCTCACTATCCTTTCGGAAGGAGAGTCCGTGCCAAAAGCAAGCGCTATATTACGGGCTGCTTCCGCTACAGAATGGCTGAGTTTGAACTCGTACAACATGATCACTCGAAAATCGCGTCGGCTCACCATTTTTCGCGACCCCATAAAAAAGTCCATGGAAGAGCTAGCCAGGTTATTGAAGAAGCATCAGAAAGAGGAGAACAAACCCTACCAGGAGCTAGCACAAGTTGGCTTGAAGTTGCTGAATTGGGCAAGAAAAAAGTTTTTTTCAAGCATACCGTGAAACGGCAATTATTTTCGCAACAGCCTAATACTTCGCCAGTTTTCGCGTTGGCCAGGGCAAAGTACAATGAGAACACCCGAGATAGAGGTCCAACCCACCAATGTTTTCCACCGTTTCGCGGTTTTGTCCGCACAGCTCTAGACCGTTTGCGACGGATGAGTGGATGTCACCCCTCGCCCGGATCTTATTTGATCTACACTTGATAGCTCACATAACGATAAAAAGGGAAGAAGGTCACTCGTTAGTGATAGGCATTCATTTCTGTTGTTCATGCACGGGTTTCTGGTGGAAATTCAATCCGCTTCTAGTGCCTTCCTTTCAGCAATATCGTTTTCGAATGCTAGTATTCTGCACTTGACATTGAAGTCATTGCCACTGTGCGTCTCAACCCTATGGCGCCCTAGCGGTGAAGTGACATTTCCTCGTCTTTTCGTGGCCATGTGTTCCTCAATCCGCACACTCGGTGCCCTTCCCGTTTCATCGATGTAGAGATCATGACAGGTTAAGCATTCTAGTTGATATACAACTGTCACTTCGGCACGATCACCTATGTTTCCGTACGGGCAAACAACACATTGCTCTGATATACAGTGTTTATCGTAGAGCCTGTTACGGACCAACTGCTTTCTGATGTTCTCGTTGGGAATGTTCACAAGAAAAACATCATCCATACATCAACACCCAGATGAAATTATCGAATGGTATCATGCATGTGAAGTGGTACCGTAAGGAAAGCTCCAATCACATCGCTGTGCTCCGCAACATGCTCAAAACAGCAACGAAAGCGTGCACGAGTGAAAATGCGCGGTGTGAGTCCAGAAGGCTAGCATTAGAGATAGCAAGCAAGAACGGCTATTCGACGTCGCGATACCAGCGTAGATGATCACGCGCTGGTATTGAGAGCCGAACACCTCGAAACAACTAAGTCTCTCTTTGTATACCATTTATATCAGACAAGGTGAACGCGGCTTTGCAAGAATGCATTGTTTGGGCTCAACTGCAGGATGATGTTTTCCTTGTGAACATTCCCAACGAGAACATCAGAAAGCAGTTGGTCCGTAACAGGCTCTACGATAAACGCTGTATATCAGAGCAATGTGTTGTTTGCCCGTACGGAAACATAGGTGATTGTGCCGAAGTGGGCGTCGTATATCAACTAGAATGCTTAACCTGTCATGATCTCTTCATCGATGAAACGGGAAGGGCACCGAGTGTGCGGATTGAGGAACACATGGCCACGAAAAGACGAGGAAATGTCACTTCACCGCTAGGGCGCCATAGGGTGTTGAGTGGCAATGACCTCAATGTCAAGTGCAGAATATTAGCATTCGAAAACGATATTGCTGAGAAGAATGCGCTAGAAGCGGCTTGAATTTCCACCAGAAACCCGTGTATGAACACCAGAAATGAATGCCTATCACTAACGAGTGACCCTCTTCCCTTTTTATCGTTATGCGAGCTATCAAGTGTAGATCAAATAATATCCGGGCGAGGAGTGACATCCACTCATCCGTCGCAAATGGTCTAGAGCTGTGCGGACAAAACCGCGAAACGGTGGAAAACATTGGTGGGTTGGACCTCTATCTCGGGTGTTCTCATTGCACTTTGCCCTGGAGAACGCCAAAACAGGCAAAGTAGGATGAGGCGTTTGGTCGTGCAGTGCATAGATACAACGGCTGGAACCTTCTAAAACTTCTAAAAATGGGAAGACTAGTAATGAAATTATATCAGTTATAATTCATAAACCAATAGGCACGAATTACGAATTACAAGTGCTCCGACTCGCCTCCGGCGAGTCTCGCACTTGCCCGCTTCGCGGGAGTTCGGTACTGACGTACCCTTAGTCTTCAACAAAAGCGGATGAAGCCGAGAATTGCGAGACTCACCGAAGGCGAGTCGGAGCACTTGTAGGGACATGAACAAATTGCGCGCTGGTAATCGCTTTTACATATAAACTTCAGTTTCCCATTTAATCCTCTCGAAAACACTCGACTGATCACAGACAGAAACCTGAGAATTCCACCACTGATAGTAACTTCCGCTTTTCTTCTGTGATAAGATTCATAGACATTTGAACATGAAACCTATACCGTTCGGATTAGAATTGTGCCCCGCAGTGCAAAAAATCATTGCCTTCTACGCGAAGCGCGGCAAAGCTGCGCTTTGTGCAGATGACAAAGATTTTTTGCACTGCGGGGCACAATTCTGAGTCGAGCGGTATAGATTTCATGTGTGTTTGTCGGTTGGATCGTGAGATATAAGCGANCCCCGCAGTGTAAAAAACCATTGCCATCTACGCGAAGCGCGTCGAAGCTGCGCTTTGCGCAGATGACAGAGATTTTTTGCACTGCGGGGCACAATTCTGAGTCGAACGGTATAGGTTTCGTGTGTGTTTGTGGGTTGGATCGTGAGATATAAGCGATAACCAACAAACACACAAACAGATGAATTTTACTCTATAGTGATGGGGATAGGCGGCCGAAAATCGATAAAAACGATTTCTCGAAAAACGCCAAAAGACCCTGACGTTGCACTGTGGGGCACAATTCTGAGTCGAACGGTATAGGTTTCATGTGTGTTTGTGGGTTGGATCGTGAGATATAAGCGATAACCAACAAACACACAAACAGATGAATTTTACTCTATAGTGATGGGGATAGGGGGCCAAAAATCGATGAAAACGATTTCTCAAAAACGCCAAAAGACCCTGACGTTGCACTGCGGGGCACAATTCTGAGTCGAATGGTATAGGTTTCATGTGTGTTTGTGGGTTGGATCGTGTGATATAAGCGATAACCAACAAACACACAAACAGATGAATCTTACTCTATAGTGATAAAACAGCACGTGATTAAGAAGAACTCACAAGACAGCATCCCTAACTTCTTCACAAGCCGTCCCTCTCTTCACTTTCGCGACTTCGACAGGCTCTCTCACAACAATCGGCTCCTCCGTCGTCCTGCTCGTCGAGGGTGTTTCCTCTGCAGCGGTCAATTTTTCGCTAACGTAGCCCTTCCGCAAATCTGATTTCATGAAACAGAATGTAGAGTTTTTAAGTGCGTGTAGCCCAAAGTCAATATGTACCTTTCCGGTGCGAAGACGTCTACTACACTTTCCGGGGAGACGTCCTGGAGCCCACTTCTTGGGCCGGTAGGGTATGCTTTGAGAGATACCACAGCACATCAATTGTTGACGATATTGCACACAATTGGGACTAATAGCAATTTGGGGTCCCGCGGAAATGCTGTTGTTAAATTTCTCACAGAAACTCCGAGCTCGAGGTGTTTTCCCGAAAGCAGATCCACCAAAGGATTCAGATACGATGGGAGTTTGGAGATGGGAGGGCCTGCTGCACTTCCCGTTCCAGCGTACTTCTCCTTCTGAAATAACACAACATCTAATCATATGTGCTATCCTATGTTACCATCACGACCATCATGCATGACGATCAATACTCATGGCCATGACCAAACATGTTCATGAGGATCGATGGTCACAGCTACAACCAACATGCTTGTCGATCAATTCTCATGACTGTGATTAACAGTGCTCTCAGGCATTGTCATTCATGACCACATAACTGGGAACAGAAATTAATATTCCAATTGATACATATTCTGACTATGTTACCTTATGGCAAAACTCACATCGTCTCTTGTGTACTTGTTGGTAATCACTCATATCTCACCATATTGGATACACACATGGAACCTACACTGTCTGACTCCAAATTGTGATCCTTTAGTTCAACGTCAGGGTCTTTTACCTTTTCTCGATGAAAAAAAGACGTGTCCATCGATTTCTAAACCCTACTTCCTTTCTTCCTGTGTATACATGTAAATGGTAGAACTCATCAGTTTTGTAATTGCTGATGTTCGCCTATATCCACATACCTACAATCACACCGCACGTGAAACGTACACCTTTCAACTCAGAATAGTGCCCTCCAAAGCAGAATTTGCCGAGCCTCGCGCTGATGACACTGACAGTGCTACATGGTTCAGCCCTTTAATTGATTAAACAAGCATTTGGAGGGTGAAATGCGGAGGTTATACAGGGTGATGTCGAGATAGTCTCTACCGTAACACGTTCAGCGTTCAGCGTTGGACTCAAGCCAATACTGTCCTTTTAGGAAGTCGGTGTGAACGCACCAACATCGTGTGCTGCGGATCTATGTGGACTTTGATGGACAATGTTTCCTGCGTTCAATGCAAAAATGAGACAATTATCAAGAGACAAACAATTTGATATTGTTGTACTACAACTGATTGAATCTTCGATATAAGTGGCAAGTGCTCCCACTTGCATCGGGGCGAACCTCGCCAACTGCCGTCTTCCCACTTCCGTTGAAGACTAAAGGAACGTGCCGCCTGTAGTGCCAAATTCCCGTGCAGTGGAAAAATGCGAGATTCGTCCCAACGAAAAAACACATCAGTATAAGTATCATAAACATCAGCTGAACACAGGCGAGAAGAATTTCGCCAAATAAGAGCCAAAAAAGGTGATGTTCAAGAAGTTTGGCGTCCTTATCATGTGTTTTGTCTTTTCGTTAGAAGCATATGTTTCACATATGGAACTATTGGTAAATCGAAAATGACAAAGTGTTGCTCTACAAGAGAACAGTGAAAAGTTTTTGTTGCCATCAGCAAACTCATTTAATCTCTTGGGACACACGTGAGTCCTAGAAACGCCTTCACAGGTTGTGTCCATGTGAGACTGAGCATTCCACTCGACCAGCTCTCTTTATTCGAATCTCTAGCTTCGTTTTCTAGCTCATTGTGTTGCTGTGTCAGCAGATTCATGAACTACCTTTACAATTTCAGACACTTCTACTCTCAGATGAGAGATAATGTAAAGAAGATGGAACTCTTGTCCTTTGTGCTTGCTCACATTGTGTTAAGATTACGCTCGCTCGCAGAAATGCTTCCATCGACCTCCTGAGAAACATCTAGAGAATTAGGGAGAACTAAGGAGAGAAATTACCCTTTTCTTTGTCGGCTCCACATATTTTTTTCCATGACATTAATGGATGAAAAGTTCGGCAATGTTTCCTGACGAGCATGGACCATTTTCTTGGATGACCAGAGACCACCATTTTGTTTTATTAGCAGAGACCACCTTTGAGCGTTGGTTTTTAGTGTGCGCTCGACGTCTTTTTCATGCCTAGCAACTCGTTCAAGCAGTATTGGTGGGGGGGGGGGGTCATTCATTAGGTCGAAGGAAGGGAAATGAATTTCTTGTGTTGGCTCTATTTTTTCACAACTCCAATGAGATAAACCCGATGAAACATAAAATTTTCTAGATGAGCAGATACCATTGCTTATTGTATGAGCATGTCTCTGAAGCCATGCACCCAAAAATTGCGGAACTGTGACGCGAAGAACAAGGAGAACCCACTTTTTGTGCCCTCATGTTTGGCAGATATTTCATTCTGGAGTAACAACTCCTGGAGCTGTACAGACAGGGTGGTCCAATTGAAGTGACAAGTGATACACATACTTTATCCTGAGTACGCTTTTTGCTTTGTGGAAGTATCGTCTGTATTGAACAAGCAACAATATCAACAACAACCTTTTGATATGTTTCTCCTCCAAGGAGCGGTAGGTCCACGGTTGCAAACAACATTTCAAAGTGTCAAGCCTTGGCTATGAGGCGGTTATTTGAGATACACCAAAATCCAATTTTGGAAATGGATACAGTCGAAAAACTGATTGGCACCATAAATTCCGGTTCAGTTACTTTTTGTTAGCTCCGATTTTCTTGCTCATAGTGTTATTTTCGAAGACATCGCTGAACATAGAAGACGCCTTGTCTCAAAGTTGATTGTCTCTTCGCAGTTGGATGGATCGAACCGTTTCCTAATGTTATTTCTTTCCTAATGTTATTGTTCTTCTAGTAAACCAATCTATGGAGTTCTTCAACATTGGTAAACAATGTAGGGTTAAAAACCGTCTGTTGAAAAGTCTTGCAATGAATGGACACCGTTGTCACATTTGGAAGCGATGCAAGGTGCTTCACTCTATTAGGAGTTTAGCGGCAACCGTTCCTTGAATTGCACTGAAAAGTTCGCATAATATGAAATGGTACATAATTTTGATTGCAGTTGCCATCATGAAGCTACTTTTGCCACTGCTCCTATTTGTGATGTCTTTTCCGGTGCAGAGTCAATTCTTCTATCCAGGCATGATGTATCCCGGCATGATGTATCCAGGAATGTACCCAGGCATGGGTATGGGATGGGGTTATGGACGTAAGTACACGCTGCTCTTTTTCCAAAGCTCACCTTAATTCATAGTTAACTAGATATGAATTATATGAGTGAAAACGTTCCGTGCGCCATATCAGCAGCAATGAGCAGTGAGCTCAACCTAAACATCAAATACATTGTAGATTCAGTTTCGCCAGCTTACGGCAGCTTACCCTTACTAACAGCCTGAAAACGTGGAAAGCAACTTGAGATAGAGTTGTTTAGGGTCTTCCAAAAACTTTTGAGGATTGCTTACTTTATATAATCAAAGGTTGAATCTGTGAACAGTGGTCGACTGATTGCTTCCTAGTCATCCACCGTTCTTTTGCCGTGACCTGTGGATTGCATCAATCGCTTAGTTTGTCCAGGTGTTTCGAATGACTTAGAATTGCTCGGGAGTGCTAACCTATTGAAGACCTCGCAGTTCAGCGGTGGGCCTAGATAAAATGAGTCACATTTCCTGTGTAGTAAAAGAAAACGATCCATGCAAAAGCCAACTCTTCCCGGGAAAGAATACTTTACTGCATACATACATGTTGCATCCTTGTTTTGTTGGTATGAGGGCATACCGATGCGTTTTTGCTTGTCACATTTCTCATGACACTCAAGACTATGTGAGCAAACTTCTTGCAGCACTAGTGTAGGGAAAATGAGATTCTTACCTTAAAAAAGGATTAGAATTCTGTAGTGCAGCCAGTAGGCTAGCACCGAGATTTTTCAGGGATTGAAGTGGTTATTTATTAATTCCTTTTGTAGTGGCAGAAACCAGATAATACCTCACTGAATTCTTGATGACGAAAATTTTATTAAGAATTGCGAAGCAGAATTTTGTTTTCACAAAAATAGAAAAGGAATGGCAACCGCAGAACGAAGAAAAAATGATAAAAATATTAATCTGGGGAGAGCAATGGAAGCATCGGTATTAGCTGTATGTGTTGACATTTTTTCCCTTCTAAACAAGCGAAATCAGGCATGAATAATAATTCTCGCAGTGGAATGAGCACGTTACCAGGCAATCCGTCTATTAATCACTAGGCAACCCCTGGGAAGAAACTGGTGAGGCCACGCCATACCTCATACCGGGAAGGCTGTGTGGCTCCTCCGACCTACTCGGTATTCGGCTAATCCTGTATAACAGACTGAGGGCATAATGTCTTTTCTAGTAGTGTCAATTATTAAATTCCTGAGGGTATCAATATAGTGGCGGTGGTCGCTACCGCGACCACCATGATCCATGCGATGTAGAAGGGCATTAGCTAATTGTAAGCATTTTTTCTGCTATCCTCAGTTTTCCACCAACCAATTTTTCAAATCCTTTCTCAGCGGGCATACTCCGGATATGCCTAAAGTTGTGTAATTGCTCATGTTTTCTTACAGGTCCTCTCCTCGGTGCATTAAGTGGAATAGGTAATCTGTTAGGAGGAGTGCTAGGTATCCTCGGATAAGAGTGGAAGCAGCATCAACGATGACCTTGGCTTTTGCACGTTATTCGGACCAACCCTACATGGAAAATCTTTCCCGTAGCAGTCATGTTCTTAGAATTATTCTTTCCCGTGGCAGTCATGTTGTTAGAATTACCATAATAATCACTTCAATTGTGCCATAGTTAATTGTAAAAATTTGTAAAAAATAAAACGATGCTATCATCTATATGTATACATTGCTATTTACGGATTTACTGGAACGATCTATGAAGTTCACATACTACTTTCATTTGCAGCAGCAATAGAAGTAATTGCTTGCGCACATGTAGTGAACGCAGCAAAGTAGTGTTACACGTTGTAACGACTGTTTTCATTGTTCCCAATGTGAACATCTAGGAAAGGATGCCTGAGTTACCGTAGAGGAAATGAAAAAAATGTGCGGGAAGCTAGCTTCATGGGTGTGTAGTTGCGCAGCCAGCAAGCCGAGTGGGATGGATCGTGCAGCTGTTGATCCTCACAGGGTTGCCGCTTGTTTACTCCTGCGTGGGACAGGTGTCACTTCGGATGAGAAGCTCTACAGCTCCATTGTAAACAGTTGTTTGTCAAGAGGTTCCAGTTATACAGCTCCATAGAACAGTTTGGATCGAGTAATTCAAACGAAATGAGAGGAGAGATTAAGGGTCCATGTTTTCTTTCTTTCCGCTGCTTGACAATGGCGTGAACTGCTTCTAAGCAGATCTACAGCGCTCCGTGTGCAAATTCACTGTTTCATCAACAATATGGTTTCTCAACTGTACCGCAACACCTCAACTCCGGTGAAACCATTCTGAATCGTATCTTATGCGAGAAGTTTGCTGCATAATTTGCGTTCTGTGGTTCTTCTCTCTTCATAAAAAACGGGCTTGTCAAAGAGCCGAGTAACAGTGGGAAAAAAGAAGTTTCTATAATTTCGAAGAAAAAAATTAGTATCGGTGTTGACAGCGAGTATATTCTAAGATATCTGCTACTAGCAATTACTCTGCTATTTAAATAAGAACTGTTCATATGCTTAAGATGCTAATAGACCGGTTTTTCGGTAATTTCGATTAATCATTCTTGTTGCTCCCGTTTGAGCTGCAAAGGAAGCGCAGCAACAATATTGTGGTGGAAATAATAGGCTTTTCATATTGGGATGAAATAAACAGGCCTGGAAATAATAGGATTGAAAATATGCGCCTATTCTGTATTCTGTGTCTGTACCTTCCTTCCAGTAGTTAAGAGTCGAGATGCTGGACAGAATTCATGAGACCCGAGACAGTTGAAGTTTGAGTCCCGTAATCCACGTTGATCGAGTCTGTGCCAATGCGAAGCTGCCATTGAATAGCGCCCATAGAGTTTCAATGTGCAGTCGAATTTCGGTTAGATAGCTCAACCCAGAAGCCCACAAGCTGGTTATACTGAAAGATTCCATAGTGAGGAACACCTCGAAACAACAATGTCTCACTTTGTATACCATTCATATCTGGCGAAATAAGCGCGGCGTTGCAACAATGCATTGTTCGGGTTCAACTGCGGGATGATGTTTTCCTCGTGAACATTTCCAACGAGAACATCGAAAAGCAGTTGGTCCGTAACGGGCTCTACGATGAGCACTGTATATCAGAGCGATGTGCCTTTTCCCCGCCTGCCCTCTGCTCCGCCGTTCTGGCTTTCCTATCATGAGGATCCTGAAGGATGCTCATGCCTATGGAGGGGAGCTTCGAACATTGTCGCAACTATCAACCAGATCCATGCAAATCTGAATTTTCAGCACCGAAATTCACAGTATGGAGAGTGGTCAAGCTAGAACAAAAACATTGACAGAGAAGCAATAAACAAGGTATCGAGACTCACGGACCGCTACAATGCTGCTAGCCTCGAATTGGCTTCCAGCGCCCTGGTACTATGCAGCTAGCCCGCTGTTTTTTTTAATATTGATCTAATGTTCATTTGTGCTTATTTTCGTCCTTTTTTCATCGTAGTTTTGCTGCATGCTCTGCACTCCTAGATCCTTTGTCTTTACCGACTCGACAACATCTACTTCGTCTGAGATATCAATCAGAAGTTTAGAGGGTAATTTACCAGATGCATACGACTGACGCACGCGCGTCTATATGATGAAGAATAGAGCCAGTTCCATAGTAGTCGCAGCACAGTTGCACGCGTATGCAGCGTCGCGGGACATTCGCGGCGGTCGCGCGGCATCTTCGAGCTTCGTAAAGCAAGGCAAAGTGTGACGAAGCAATTCATCGATTTCATGACTGTTCGCGAGGTATTCCTTCAAAAAAAACTATTGCGACGTCCTTTTATGGACCCAGGAGGTTTTTTAAACCAGCCATTCACTACCGAGAGAACAAACAGGGCGTGAAGAATGTCGTCCTTACTGCAATCACAGCTGATCACATAAACTCATCCACAAGCTTCTCTCGTAGCATGTTCATAACGTGCGTCAGTCGCGCGACTGACGCACGTTACACATCTCGGATAAATTACCGCTATCGGCTCGACTATCCCTGAAGCAGTCAATCATTCCGAGTTATCATTATTAGCATTGCGTCGCATGCACAAATTAGTTCACGGCTACTCGAGCCATTTTGGAGTACTATCCCGCACAGAGTAGGGAGTGGTTGGCAATGAGGGTTTGTCTGCATGTAGCAAATGGGATGAGAAAGAAAGAAGGAAATATTTAAAGTAAATTCGCATGTTGGGGTGTGACGAAAATTTTTCAAACAGGGCTAGCACCAGAGGAAGACTGGATAACTCAGCATCGCGGCAAGATAGGTAGGAAATCATAAGGAGGATTTTGCATTTGAGCTCAATTTATGATTAATTTGGTCTGTTGTTATTAGGGTGTTAAATTGGAAATGCGCGTTTTGCATGGAACAAATAATTTTTTGGGAAGAATGCTACAACACCTTGTCCAAGTTCAGTGCAGAAATGGTATTGTTGAATCTTCGATATCTTCCACACAGTAAGTGAGCGGTCTCGTGTGGGATGTCGGTATGCCGCTACCTGAAGTAGCCGCTCACCCAAACTCAGCTTTCGTGGCAATTCCGGGATTTCTCTCTATTATAAAAGGCCTAAACGAAACACGCAAATGATCGCCTGATAGCACAAAGTCTGGACTATTAGGCGGTCCAGAGTGTGACTCCTGATTCCGGATCTGAAGAACAGTGCAGTCGAGGAGTCGATTTACAGTCGCTTTGTCGGTTCAATTACCCAAGTTCGGGGCAATTTTCGAGTAATCTACTGTCGCACGGATTTGGCCAAATGATACAGCTAAAATTCTCTCAATTCTCTATATGATCTGTGGTAGTGTTCCGCTGCATTTCCACGGTCTTTAACATAATAAATCTTGGGAACGGAAATTCTGGAATTTCGGTCGATCTCCTTATGATTTCCTCTAAAAAATAAAGAATGAAGAAATGCTTGGTAACTTGCATGTGAAAAGATACTTCGTGAATTGCTCTTTCAGGAGATATTGAAAGTTTGACAAAAATATTTTACAGTACAATCATAAAAACGTCGAAATTCCAGCGCGCATTTCCAATTTAACACCCTTATTATTTTACTGAGAGCTTTTCAAATCAAAGCACTTTCTAGCGTCCCGAACGGGCGCTAGCTCATAAAAATATTGAAAGACAGACCAGAAGAACTCGTATTAGTGAAGAAAGCCTCAACACGTTTCAGTAGAGAAACAACTGAACAATGAGGAATAGGTCAACAATGACACCGATATTATTAGAGAGACTTGAAATATACACAACAAGATAAATCTACATATTTGCATGGCTAAGGCTCAGTGGCGGACGCAGGGGAGGGGGCGGGGGGGGCGCCCCCC
>JARK01001467.1:76626-88884 GCA_000688135.1 Ancylostoma ceylanicum
CCCCCCCCCCTCCCGCCCACTTTCTGCGTCCGCCACTGCTAAGGCCATTTCCGTCGCCAATTTCCTGAGATACAACTGCCTCTCCACATGAAGGGTCATCTGACGACGAAATTTATTCCCCACCACCAATGCTGCTGCTGCTGTTGTTGAGGTCGATAGCAATTCTCAATCTCGCTGCCTCTTCCTCTCTAACAACCTGGCAGCACCTTCTCTACAGAGATGAAGGCACATTGCCCATCCAGCTTCCTTGTCTCAATCTAAGCGTCATTGTAGTGATATATGTTGAGTCACGTGTGCTATCATATTAAAACCGTTTTCAGATTGTTACTCAGCTTCCCTAGATTGTCGTGATGGGCCTTCATCTAGCTTCAACACATTTCCAAGAGGTTAGCACAGCAGTGAAGAAGTGGCAATCCATCAATGCTACCCCAAACTCGGTGCAGCTGTTTTCAATGGCGTAGTTCCGCAAGGCTCCGGGGTTCAAGGCGCATGCGAGGTGCTGTAATTTTAGCTTGATCAGCAAAGACTTGTGCCAGAAGCATCATATAAAGAGCAATCGATTAGAGAAGATCTTCCTTTGACGTTGCAAAGTTCAATCGATCTGAACCTATCTGAAGGGGTGGCATCCAGAGGTTACACACTGTATGTATTGCGCAGCAATGCTAATCTGTGTATATGGAGGAAATTCACATGCATTGCAAGGAGGTGTATCAGCATCTCTAAGGGCTTGATACTTTTCTGAGAAGTATGGCAGGTCCTAGATTCCAAACGCTCCCTGCTAGGAAATCCTGTCCCGTATTTGTCAAAAAATGTACCTATGTTTTCTAACAATAAACATCTTTGCCCGTAGTAATCCTCCATCCTAACTCTCAATACCGACTTGATCGGTTATTAAGGTTTTCTGAAATGAAGGCACCTTGAAGTGATCATCGACTTCTTTGAAGACGCTATGAATTCCTTATTCTTGTTATATCTATTCTTTACTTGCAGCTAGGCGTCGTCGCAGAAAGGATGCGCCGTCGCCCGGTAGTGGGAAAAGAAATGCTTCTGTTCAGTACACACTTGAGAGCTCCTTTTATTCTCTACTTGATGAGCTTTCGGCGCTTGGCGCCTTCGTCGGATCTTGATATACAAATACAATACATACAACACATCAACCACCTAAGTAGTGACTGTCCGCACCCACCGAGCGCGTCAGCAGAGGGAATGCAATAAATTCGTTTCAGGACTACAGTAGGCCTTTATATAGTGCTTCGTGATACTGTAATCTCCTTGAGTGCAAATATCGCTTCTCTAACTGCTATTCGTGGTAGATCAAGCAATATACTTCAGGGCCTCCACAAGTTCTTCCTTACTATTGATCTCCGGCTTGCACCGTTTTATTTCTTTTGCCTCCATAATTTTCTTTCCGAGCGGCTTCATGAGGTTGCGATGCAACATTCTGACTTCAAGCTCCGGAGTAGGCTCTGGTGTGTGCATCGTTGTTCGGTGCCTAGAGAAACTACTGGTTGGGTACGATTGTGGATGGCTTAGTGCTCGTCTATGTTCATCAAGTCTTTTCCTCAGCGGTCGTTCAGTTTCTCCCACACACCGCTTACCGCATCCACTGCAAGTGATCAAATATACGGTGCCACGCAGATGACAGATCTTCTTTTGATCGCGGCAGTATCGACAACACTTTTGATCGCATCCTGCTTCATAGACGCGTGACGAAGTCAATATATCTTTGAGTGTGGGCGGTGGTCGAAAGACAACACGCACTGGAAGCCCGGATTTCCGAACAATGGTGTTCACTTGTTTGGAATAGCTGTCGTTCAAAAATGGCAACATAAGCGCTATGCCGTCAGGGGCCGCATATGGCCTCCACGAGCTAGTGTTTCTTGTAGTGTACCCATTCTCAAAGAGTATGTTTTTAATTTTCTCATCACATTCAGAGTTTCCTGTGGAAATTCTTCTGCTGTTGTCTTCAGGTTTCGAACTACGTTCACTTTCATGTGGAGTGGGTGAGCACTCCGTGAATGTAGCAAAATATTCTTTGATGGCTCCTATTTGTACCAGCGTATTTCCTTCTTCCCTTTGCGAATTCTAACTCGGGTGTTCAAAAACGGTAAGAAACCTTCCTTGTCGGGTTCCTCGATGTTGAACTTTATATAAACATCTTTGTATGAACATCTTTGCAGTTCAAATTCGCAAGTGTCGTCGCCAACTCAGAAGGTGTTGTTCCGATCACAAACACGTCGTCTATGTAACGTTTATAGAATAGTATTCCAGCAGTCAACGATGTTCTTTCGATGTAATCCAGGTATACAATGGCAAGCAGCGGGGCTATGCGGATGCCCATAGCCAGTCCTCGCTTTTGCATGAAGAAATTGCTGTCAAAACGAAATACGTTACACGAAAGGGTTGCATTCAGGAGTGCTTCGATTTCAATGTTAGACGGACCGAATGTCTCCACTTCATTCCAATGACGATTCAGGAGGTCAATCAAGGTCCGGATGGCCATAATGCGATTTTTGGAAAAGAAATCGTTGCACCAGATCATCCGCCAAGTGCTGCGGGCCATTCGTGGAGTGCTTCCCGGCCCTCGGCATTTCTGGCCCTCGCCGTGCTCAATTCCTCTCCTTCGTATCTGAACGGAACCTCGCCTCCTCCTCGCTACCCGTGCTAGCGTGATCACATCAAAGTAAGATGGTCGAGCAATTGGTGCGGACCATTTCACGTTAATCGGCCACTGTGCAGGTCAACTTGGCATTGAGCTTGAGTAACTTGGGAAGTGCTTATCGACCTCTCCGATGCTGGCAACGCTATTTCTTCATTTCTGTGACCGGTCTACTCAGAGTTGATCACTTGCTCAACACCGAGTTGAGTTTCCGAAGGGGGCCGAAACACTTGCAAATCAAAGTAAAAATCAAAATTTGCAACCTTCTCGCACATATCTCGGCACGCTGAACACGATGGTGTAGTTACTTTTTGTTTTTGATAGTTGGTTCTCGTGTATTTACTCTCTCTCATACATACATACATACATACATACATACATACATACATACATACATACATACATACATACATACATACATACATACACACATACATACATACATACAATACCAGTCATAATTATTGTCCCAAAATCCGTTTTCGACGGATTAATCCGTCGGAAACCGTCAGAATCGTTGGGAATGGACTAAAATGACAGTTCATATTACCATTCGAAAGCTCTCAAGCCTGTGAGTCTGAATATCTATATTAATATCTTGTTTGACATCAAACTAATGAGAACAAAACGGTCACCGCTAATTACATTACCTGCGGCCAAATCGGGTTGAGATGAGCCAAAATTTCACTCTGGCTTATAATTTTCGCAAAACAACGTTATATTTGCATACTCCACTTCACTGTGATCACTTTAATACCCCATATGGGTATGATCGGCGCTGGTGTAGCGGACCTCAATTTTTTTTCATTTTTGCGGAAGTACAAAGTTTGTACCGCTATAAAAAGGGAAAGCAAGTAGCCTATGGCAAATCAAGCACAGATCATGAGGAAAAGGTTGTTTTGATACCTCCTAAACACTGAAAATGCCACTGGCTAACGTATCTCACAAGCTACGAGCCTCTGAATATCGCTTGCCGTGCAAAAAAAAATTTTCCACTTTTCCATACTCATCAGAGCGACTTTCCCGATAGGTCATTCACTAGCTTATGAACTAAATTCTGCACCACAATTGATTCTGGCGATCGCTCTAGGCTGTTTTGCAGAAAATCGTTTCAGGCCCCCTTTATTATATTTGGATGTAAAAATGAACCAAACCTACAGAATGACCGCATTCTTTCTTCGCCAATTTACGGTTGAACGGTAGTTTTCATGCAGATATTCGGACTCAGAAGTTCGAGAGCTTTCGAATGATGATATGAACTGCTATTTTGGTCCACTCCGAAAGATTCTGACGGTTTTCGACGGATTAATCCGTCGGAAACTTCTGGGACAAAAATTATGACTGGTATTGTACTGTGTTACTCTCAAATATCTTTCAAAACCAACAGCACAGACTTCATGCAAGCCCAGCCCAGATCCTTGGTTTGTGATTATTATAGAGAACGACAACTTCTTAATCGACTTCGGTGATTGGTCCACCAGCGTTGGAAGCACCATCGCCCTGATTCCGATTATTCCAGTATTCTTGAAATGTCTGAAGCAGCTATCGGTACACCAATAGCGGCTTTAGACACACATCTTCAAGATGATGAAAACGCAGACGGTTCCGAGCTCCTTCTGCTGCTGTTCGAGCTGGTCTTTATCGGCGACTTGGTTGCTGTCGAGCCATCTGATGAATTCATTGCATTTTTATTCGGTGATCTTCTCTCGACTTATTTGACCATTTATTCAACCCCATCCTGCAGTTTTGAGAGTATTTGCAGTTTTGAGTCCAGTAACAAATCTAACCCGCCGTGGTATTCCTAAGCATGGTGTGCAAGAACTTATGGTGCACCCTGTAAAGGCCACTTCTCCTCCCTAAAGTGAGGAATCCTGATGAGATCAGCGTGAAGAGGAGCACAAACGTCGAAATAAGTGAGGAGTGGAATCTTATATGTCTTGAACAGTGATAGTCATATGTCTATATGTCTTGAACCCCTCCTACAGAGAATGAAAACAGAGCTGACAGAGTGAAAAAAATTACGAATAGTCGCTGGAATTCACGTAGCTGGTATTGGTGGCGAGGTATAGACGCTATTATAGAGAACGTGACTTTCAGGCACTCACTACGATTTCCCTATAGGAAGTTTCTTCTTCTAGGAGAAACAAGCGATGCAGTTTTCCCATAATGTGCATCACTGACTCCACTGCCACCAATCGAAACATCTTCACTGCTTGGGAGAACTAGCGGCCATGAAACAATTGAACACATTTCGCTTGAGTGGAAACATCACGTGAATCGACCGCGACCGCAGAAAAGCGGTAAGAGAATGACCAAACAAGACGCAGGTTTCAACACGAAGATATATGCACATAGATTGTGTACGAATTAATCGAAGGCACAAGTTTATCAAAGCAAGCCAAAGGTGACTGAATACTGTGTTACCAATTAATTTTTACTAGAATTGTATTTGCACCGATGCTTGGGATTTTATCGATGCTCTTGCAAATGATTGGTGATGATATCAGATCACACTTCACCTTTCCTACATAAAGAAAAACTAATCATTAATGCATGCAATAGAACCGTATTTGTTTCTTGCTGCAGATACTTGAGAGTTTCCTTGGCTGCAGTGATGTTGCAAAAATTTCATCCATGCCTCTGGAGTAACGTAAGAGCGTTGTTTGTGTCCATGCCACATTTTGTAAAAAGCCTACGCTTCATACACTGAACGACTGGCAAAGAAAAACTTCGTGGTAAACTGGTGCTTTACAACGGAACAGTGAGAAAAGTGTAACTGCCATTAGCGGGCGCATATAATGTAACGAAACAGATGAGTGCGAGATACGTTTCTATTTGTTATGTTCATAAAGAGCCAAGACACTCCTCTCTAGCTCTTTGTAGAAAAATTTTGGGTTTATTTTTTATCGCATTGTTTCTTCTCGTTAGCGCCCCTAGACGCTAAAAAGTGGGGTGGGGCAGCCACCTGAAGTGTGTACAAAGAATTCACACTTTCGTAGTTCTCAGAAAATCAGGAAACAAGAGGAAAACCATCAACTGCGTCTGAACACAAAATGCAATCTATGGAATAAGCATATCCGCCATTCTGGAAGCCTAGCTAAAGTTGGGCTCCCAATCTATTGCAGCCATGATCGGAAATTCTTACACACACGTCGTCCCTTAAATTTATTCTCCAGTGTAATGCTATTTCCTCCCGTTTTTTTATCGCTGCATTTCTTCACCCGTATCTACACGTTTTCCATACTGTTAAGCTGAAGAGCACCCGTACTCCTTCAAAATCCACGGCCTGTTCGTTTCTAGGCTATTGAGCTCAGGACCATCCTCCGTACCCAAGGGTTTCCCACAATGCTGACCAAGGATACTAAGGGGGTCCAGTATACTTTGGAATATTCGAAAATTTTTTTCGAATAATCGAATTTCGAATTTATCCGATTTTTAATTTTTTCGAATATTCGAATTTCGAATATATTCGATTTTTCACTTTTGTCGAATAATCGAATTTTGAATTTATTCGATTTTTCCATTTTTTTCGAATAATCGAATTTCGAATTTATTCGGTTTTTCCATTTTTTTCGAATAACCGAATTTCGAATTTATTCGAATTTTCATTTTTTCGAATAATCGAATTTCGAATATATTCGATTCGCCACTTATTTCGAATTTTCGAATTACGAATGTGTTCGATTCGCCGCTTATCTCGAATTTTTGAATTTCAAATATATTCGATCTCGAATTTTCGAATTTCAAATATATTCGATTCGCCACTTATCTCGAATTTTCGAATTTCGAATATATTCGATTCGCCACTTATCTCGAATTTTCGAATTTCGAATATATTCGATTCGTCATAAATTTCAAATTTTCGAATTTGTTCGGTTTTTCAAACTTCGAATAACCGAAAAAATTTGAAATTTGGTTTCGTTTTCATCCGATTACTTGAGCAGTTTGACTATTTCGGAAAGCGGGGAGTCTTGGTGAAGATTTCCTCTACTATGATAGACGCTCTGCAAGTATGTTTGACTTCGATCATGACATTCTCAAAACTCAAAGATACGGAGAAATATACCGGCCTAATCAGTGCTCTAGGGATTCTAGCTGCAATATGGCACCAAATCTTAAAGGCAGGGTCTCATCAAGATGGTCTTCATGTGCCTCTTGCTTGAAAAGTTCCATACGATGACAGTGACCTCAAAGCTTTTCACTTCATAAGTCGTTCTCGAGGATTATGTAGGAAATCACAACAGCAACACCTCCTTGTTGCCGCATGGAAGTCCTTTTTGACAAGTCTTGCTGTGGTGGATGATGGGGGCAGCCTTACGCAGAGCAGAGCAGAAAATGATACCGCAATCCCATAGCATTTTTCTTTGGCAATCATTTTTCTTTCTTTCTTCGGGGTTGACCTTTAGGGGCACTATCAATGTGGATTTACGTGATTAACGAATGAGTAACATTATGAAGAGCTTCGAAAAGCAGATACACTGCTGATCATTCGTCCTCTGCGGACCATCCAATATCACAGAGAAAAGCCTGGCAGCTTGGAAAGCAGAACCGTGCGGACACAAAATTCCTCCGAATTTTCGAAGTTATTCGATTATTCGAGAGAGAGCCGAATCGATTTTCGAATAAATTCGAAGGTAGACCCATTTCGAATATTCGAATTTCGAATAAATTCGAAAGTAGATCCATTCCGAATTTTCGGATTTCGAATAAATTCGAAAGTAGATCCATTCCGAATAGTCGAATTTCGAATAAATTCGAAAATTAACTTTTTCGAATATTCGAATTCCGAATAAATTCGAAAATGGACTTTTTTCGAATAGTCGAATTTCGAATAAATTCGAAAATGGACTTTTTTCGAATAGTCGAATTTCGAATTATTCGAAATTCGAATGTTTATTCGAATTTTTTATTCGAACACGTTATTCGGTCCAAAGTATAGGGTCCAGCAATTCGAAACGAGATGTAAGCCATCTGATGCAGTTTTTCATGCTGATCACGAATTCGTTCTTCTTATCTGCTGCGGTGCTCTCTGCGAAGAGTTACAGCGGTTTTCCTGTCCACACCCGATCCTGAAGGCATTGTTCAAGTCTCTCGCTTTATCATTGGCGACTATATCCATCATTATCGTGACCAACGGAATCAGCGAAAGGTGGGTCCCAGCGCGACTTCCACTACATCTATGCACTTATGATGAAACATCTGCCAACTGTCTCATCAGTTTCGCCTCATGTGCCAACACTCTATGGGCTGAGCTCGCGGTGAAAGAACGCGATCACGTGCCGGCCCTCTACGTATGCGCTCTCGAAGAATTTGTTGCACTACCAGGATTTCTATAAGAGGATTATAGGTCAAGATACGCTAGATGTATTGATTCCCTAATTCTTCTCGCGAATTCACACCGGTCGCTTGAATACTTCCGACAGTATCTCAGGCAGAATAGTAGGGGAAAGCTATGCTGCACCTTTGAGGGGTTATCCTCATTAATATCATTGTATTTACTCTCTCGAGATGGGGGGAATTCACTCGACGAATCTTACTGAAGCGTAGCCGAATTTATCGACTATATTTATATAGTCGATAAATTATATAATTTATTATATTTATTATTATTTATTATGAACATGTGCAACTGTGGTACGCTCTTAGCTTTCGTAGCAAAATATGTACATGTATAAGCATCGTTCTTGAAACGATCGCTCACAGATTAGAAATAACGAAGAGCATTGCATCAGATTGAAGGAAGCTGTTCCTCAACGCTGCCCAGGTAGAGTGTTGATGGAATAAAAATCAAATGAATTTGATCAATTTCACTGAACAATTCTTTGAACAAACCAAAATAATTTGAATGATTTGAAGGTCCACAAGAAATCGAACATTTCGAAAACAAAAAAAAAAACCTTCACGGCCTTTATTTTCGTTCGCCCAGGGGTGGCTCCTAGGTGTAGGGCTCTCCCTTTCTTGAACATTTCAATTCGGCGAATTATTCGAATATTCGAGTATCGACTGTATCTAACATATTATTTGAGAAACACCTTATGCTCAGGTGGGGTCGCTGTAAAATACCCAAGGATTGGGAACACGTACGCAGCAGGGCAGTTTTTGTGGGAATTTAAAGTGGTACTCTTTCATTGTTGTGGGGACACTGCGGACGAGGAATGATGTCACTGGCGTGTATCCTCCGCACTTTCAACCCTGAGATAAGTGTCATCAGAAGGGGTCGTGCTTTGTTCCATTCATCTTCTGGTTAGTATCTGTCAAAAAGTCTAAACGTTACTTTGTGACGCTCCTCGTCTCCACAGTGACTAGTTCGCTTAGGAAATTTTCTATGCTCATAAAAGGAGGAAAATTCCGCGATACTTATTCGACATAAAAAGTCAGATTTGCTGCACTCAAAAACACGAGTGTGATTGGAAAATGTCAACCATCATGTTTGCACATTTCACAAATATAATTGCATAAACTCGCAAAATGGACATAAACCAGGGGTTTAAGGAACGATATGCATCACAGGGTTTACGTTCTTCGCAAAATTCACTATTTACTCCTTCTTAAAAGTTCTTGTTGTAATCACACTAACAATAAACAGAAAATAGTCCTATATAGTAAGTTTTTGTATTTTTTCCCTTCCTTTCCTTCGTGACAGTTTTCTCTTAGTGGTCCGATCGCTTCGTACAGGTCCCAGATTAACGTGATTAATGTCGAAATGAATGGTTCGCTATAGATGAGATGATAATTTCTATTGCAGTTGCTATTATGGGACTATTTCTGCTACTACTCGTTCTTGTGACTTCATTTCCTGTGCGGAGTCAATTTTTCTATCCTGGCATGATGTATCCCGGCATGATGTATCCAGGCATGATGTATCCAGGCATGATGTATCCGGGAATGGGTATGGGATGGGGTTATAGGCGAAGTAAGTGTACAATATCACTTGTCATAGCTCACTTCAAGCATTCTTGCATTAGATATAGAATGTCCGATTTTGAATGGAGAAAGTTTTGTGCACAAACAAGAAGTCGCAGATCAAAAGCAAATGCGAAGTTTTTCACAAGTGCCGCTGTGCACCTTGAACGTAGCTTGGCTCTGCTACATTTCGATGTCGAGAAGAGTAATTGGCGATGTGATGGTGGATGTTTTCTGGAGCTCGTTGGGTATTGCTAACGAAATGCCAACAAACAACAAGAAGATGAATGACAAAAAAGGCTCTTTACTCTCTATCGTTATTCGTTTCATGAATAGTAATCAGGTTTGCACTCTTTTTGCTTTATTCAAGCCTTGAAAATGGATCTATCTAATCAATTGTCGAGATTCATTTCATCGTCAAATTTTTTTTGTACAGCTCAAAAGTAATGAAAAAAGGATAAGCCTTGTTTTCTGCAAGCGCAGTATGAGAACTATTCGCTCCCGTAACATATTTCAGCTCATCATTATTCAAGTCGAGCACATGACCTGCTTAGAAGCCGAGAACCAACGTTTTGAAAAAGGCCCCTAATCATAGTATGTTGAACATCTTCATATGTCATGTTGGTTACATCTTCTGTGAGGGCAATTTTTATATTTTGCGTTATCATAGTCAGTTTATCACCATAAGGTTCTGCTTCGGAAAGCTTAGCCAGACCTTCCAACAACTAGACAACCCAATTATCCGGTGGACCCAGGAGTTGCCGTCAGAGTTCGGCACGAGCTTAGCTCGAGCGAAAAAAGTTACGAAGTCCCCTTTGATATGTGGAAAATCTACGAACCCCCCTTTGAAGAAGAATAACAAGCCAGCATCGATCGATCTTCAGCAGGATGATGTAGCTAACGTGTTAGTGGTGGGGAAGCACGTCTAAACACGTAAAGAAACGCTCACGAAATTTTTTTCCGAGAATATTGTGGAAAATCATGAAAAATAGAGAAGCTCTGATAGAATCTTTTCATCGAAACGAAAGAGGAAGTGGTGCTGGATCCAACCATGCGGATAAAATTGGGAATAATTGACTTTGTGAAACGATATTAAAGGAAAGTGCGCCGAACTGGTGCAGATTGTTAAGGGTTGTATTTTCGTTGTATCTAAACGAACTAGGCAATTTTGTTATTCGTTGGAATGAGCAGCCTGTCCTCTAACTAACCGCGCTGGTACAATTGGAAATAATTGATTTTGAAGGAAGTTGTTTGGTGAAAATTCTCTGGACCGGTGTTGAACCCTAAATTTTAGGGTAAATTTAGGCTTTAGAGGATTCTTGAGCAATATCTCCTCTCAAAATCAATTAAATCCAATTTCCTCAGTTGGTAGGACAGTAGTACCTTCAATCTTACTACAAAGTTTGAGCAGGATCCGTTCAGTACCGGCGGAGTTGTGGGTACTGCTAGGTACTTTTTCAGCTGCAACTCCTACCAAAATCAACCGATTCCAATTCTTTTTCAGATTTGCATAGAACTTAGTTAGTTGCAGCTATATGCCTGTTTACCGAAAGATCCGTGCAGAACCTGTTCTGCTACAAGCGCTGACAGCAGTGCTGTTGGCTGAATTTCCGCATAATAACCTCACAAACTTTCGTCGAAATCAATTAAATCCAATTTCCTCTCGCAGTTGGCAGAATAGTAGTACCTTCAATCTTACTACAAAGTTTGAGCAGGATCCGTCCAGTACCGGCGGAGCTGTGGGTCTGCTAGGTACTTTTTCAGCTGCAACTCCTAGCAAAATCAATTGATTCCAATTATTTTTCGGATTTGTGTAGAACTTATCGTTAGCTAATTCGTCGTTAGTTATATCTAACGAGTGGATGATTATTAGACCGTTCGCAGAGGAGTGAATGGTTATCTAACCAATGTGCAGGTCCCAGGTACGAGGTCCGCTTTGCTCACCTCACTTCTACGAAGTCCCGCTTGCCTTGAGTCAAGCTCCTGCCGAAGTCTGGTTGCCGTCCTGAGCTGCAAATCACATGGCGCATGATTCAGAAAACGGAATAATTCTTCAGGTTGAAAATTTTATAATAAGAATTTCTCTATAGATTTGTGGAGTATCATAGGAGTTGTAAAGAGAGGTAGACCAAAGTCATTGGATTCCATGAACCTAGTAGTGCTAGTTTTAGTTCACATGAATTTTCTAGATCAAGAGCGTCCTCGCTCGATATCGATGGTAAGAGCCTCCTGGGTAAGTACGTGGCAACCAGGAGTGACTCAGTGCATCATTCAACTCCTGCTTTCTTGGTTGCCTGTGAAAGCTTGTGAATTTGCACACCCCACACTAGAGGTGCACTTCCTCGGGTCACCAGAACTGGCCCATCTTTCACAGAATCTCGAAGCTGATGCTTGAATCGTAGCAACAGATGTGTTGAGCAAACTCTGCAATTGAGCTGATCTAGCTGCTTTCAATCTGTCCCAGTAGCTCACTCCCAATTAGAAAAAGTTATCCTTCTCTGAAATGTCAAGGTCTTGTTAACGTTTTTAGAAATGATAAAGCGACACAGAGTGAACAGGACTTTTTTCATCAACTAATGTTCATCTTCAACTATAAATGGCTTGATGTCCAGGAAACGTTGTTACCTACGAAGAGGCTGAATCAAATTGCTGCTAGGGTAAAGCGTGCGATGGTAATGAAGGCAGGGTGCTGGCTG
>JARK01001467.1:91761-135006 GCA_000688135.1 Ancylostoma ceylanicum
GCGCGCGCGCGCGCGCGCGCGCGAGAACCAGGCCCCGCCGTCAAAAACTAACAGCACCATGGTGTTCAGCCCATAGAGTTGTTTGCGAAAATGTGGTAAATTTTGATTTTTACCTTGATTTACAGGTGTTTCGGGCCACTTTAGTCATGTTCAGACATGTTAAGTTCTCCTATGGCCGACCGTTGTGTTTACCACAGTTGGAATGAATGAGATAAACTCAGACAGTATAAAAAGGAAGAGATGGGTAGGATGCCTTTACATCGCAGAAAATGAGCTAGTAGGGCCAGGAAGGCCACGGGTGAGGGGCGAGCAAGCACTGCCGCAGTAAGGTTGCGTCGGGGTCAGAAAGTGGAGATAACGCTATGCGAAGGGCCACTTCTGTGGCAACGGTGCGACAGTTTCTGAAAGTAGAGAAATGCCTAGAGAAGGGTCAAACGTGGAGATATGGGTGCGCTGGCATCCAAAGGTGATGAAACGCCTGGAGACGTGTCCAACGTTGCGATAAGGGTGCGCCGGCGTCCAGAAGCGGGGAAACGCCTGGAGACGGGACCAACACTGCGATAGGGAAGCGTAGGCGTCAAAAAGTGGGGACATGCCTTAAGACGGTTCCAGCGGTCCTCTACATGGTTGAAAGACGACACACTACTGTTGCACAGCTTCGGAGCAACAATACATGAAGTCATGCGAAACGGTCAATCTAGAATGTTTGACGCGTTGTGAGAATGATGTTACATAGGGGCACGCGAGCGAAGCGAGCAGGAAAAGAAGCCTGAGAGTCCGACGTTAGCCGGACGATCAGGCTGGTTATCGTTAATAGAAATTCAATACTGTTGTGAACATCAGTGTTGTTGAGCACCCTGTAGAAATAAGGAATTCCGTAAATTTCTCGAAGCCCTCATTGTCAGTCCCATTTTCGAAAGAGCACAACCGCTCGAGAGATTCCGTTGTAGAATAGCTCAATAAATTTTGTCACCACCTTCAACATTGTCGTAGCGTTTTAGTGCTTTTTTTTAACCCCACGTGAGATTTTCGCGTATTCAATGGCTAAAATTTGGAGGCCACGTACAGAAGGATTCAGTGGTGAAAGGAGAAGAAATATTTCTTTATTGTGAGGGTGGAATTTTTTCTCGTACGAAGTAACTGAACTGTGCAGTTGGTCACCTTAGAATTATACCACTTTTTAAAGCAGAAATAAGCTCTTATTTTCAACGGTTTTTCCGCGTATATGTTCGATCTGACTGAATTTCAAATACGAATTTGAAAGAGGACGATAAGCTCTGTACCTCTGCGGAAACAAGACCAACTGGGACAGGTTTCACTTCGTTGGTAAACTTATGGTAAACCGTCGTTAATATTAGACTTACCATCTTCTTATCAACGATTCGATAGCTTGATTTAACCCAAAGAATTTGAATTTTCCGAAAAGTGAAGCAATGCAGCAATCTTCTGATATCAGAACGAGTTGAGCCATTTTTCCAGGTTCCATGCCATCTTTTTCGAATTCCGGGCTAGCAATCGTAACATCTTCAAGTGTACGATTCTAACCCTGAATAGAACAAAGCCACTCGCTTGTGAATTCCATCGCTCAAAAATATTTCTGATAATTCGATTTTGTTCGAACCCATGGGTACTCAACATGTGACCGCTACCACATGTATTTTTCCACTTCGCTAGTATTAGGCTCCAGTGGGGAACGAACTCTGGACCTGTGTGAAAACGAACACGACTTCTCTGTCACTCAACTGCTTACCTAACTACTATATATTTGAGTTTGTGACGTGAAACGCACTTTGCTCTGAAGGAATTGGTGAGCGGTGATACCAACCGTATCAGATCCAACCATGTAAACGTGTTTATAACGTGAGCTGTATCATTACTGGAAAGGCTCATCGGATCGTAACGTGGTCTGTTTCGTCAACATTGTCAATGGCAAGTGACGAGGGACCGCAGGCGCGCAAAATAGGGGGAACGTCTGCTCTCGGGTCCAACGGTGTGATAAGGGTGCACCGGCGTCCAAAAGTGGGGAAACATCTATAGTCGGATGCAACGGTAGGAGGAGGGGGCGCCGGCGTCTGAAAGTGGGAAGGCGACTAAAAACGGGTCCAACGGCGTGATAAAGGTGCTCCGGCGTCCAAAAGTGGGGAGACGTCTGTAGTCGGGTCCAACGGTGCGATGAGGATGCGTCGGCGTGCAAAAGAGGGGAAATGTCTGGAGTCGGGTCCAACGGTGTGATAAGGGGGCACCGGCGTGCAAAACAGAGGGGACGCCGGGAGACGGGTCCAACGCTGGGAAGACGGTGCGCCGGCGTCCAAAATTGGGGAAACGCCTAGAGACGGGTCCAACGATCCGATACGAGGTGGAACTGTTGCAACTGTCGACTGTTGCACAGCTATGGAAAAGGCATGGTGAGGTATGGTGAGGTTCAAATATAGAAGAGAAGCTCTGATCGATGGGGAAGAGCAGATCAGTGTCCACCGGTGTGTAGAGGGAGCGTCGGTATCCAAAACTGAGGAGACGAGTTCACCACGATGATAAGGGCGCGCCGACGTCTGAAAGCAAGGAAACGCCTGGGAACGAGTGCGAATATGTGATAAGGGTGCGTCGGCGCTTGAAAGTTGGGCAACTCCTTGAAAAACGTCTGTCGCGATAATTGACCGCCGATGTTATGGGAGAGACATGAATCGCTTCACTAGCGCCTACGAACGCGCGAACGGCGCCAAAGTCCGGAGAGCAGTGAGGCAACATGCATGCGTTTCTGTCCCCATCGTAACCCCTCCGCGTTGTGCTCAGCTCATTCTGGGCCATTTCTGCCTGAGCACACCGCACCCTCCTATTTTTTCATGTTAGAGGTGGTCTGATCAACCACAGTGGAGAAAAAACATCAGCCATTTCCTGTGGTCATTACATGACGAGTCGATGATGTATAGCTTCACTGAGCTATTCCGATCAAAAACTAAACTGAAGAATGGGGTCGGTCCTCTTTGAATGGTGAGGCGCGGAAATAGTAAAAGCTTAAAATAGAAGACGAAAGGCATCATTGGAAAGTTTGGTGTGGTTGTGAGCGTTATATGATGACCAAGAAGCAATGCGAGCGAAGCGAGATCAGCCGGACGGCCAGACCGGTTATAGAAAAGATGCAGGTTAGAGTTTTCCAAGAAAAAAAAAAACAAAATACGATTTTCAGAGGTGCCCAAAGAGATAACATGTTCTTTCGAAAATAACAACGCAAAAACCCCGCGAAGCGGGCAAGTGCGAGACTCGCCGAAAGCAAGTCGGAGCACTTGTATGTATAAGTTTACCTGAACTGATGTTAAGTCTATTTGAGGATATTCGAGATTCGAAATAGAAAAACTAATTTTAAAAATTAATTCAATTTAAAAAGTACTTTCCAGGCACTTCGAAAGTTACTGAATTACAATAACTGAAAAGTATATGTAGTTGCCGAAAACACGAACCTAGCTTATGACACAAAAACCCTTTTCTCTGAGGCGCTTCATAAACATCACCTGGCGGAATTCCAAAGCTCGTGTCTCATCACCAGGCCGGATTTGAAATCTCGTGCCTGCATGAAAGGGCACTTCTGATCGGCGGTTCCTATGTGCGTGCGATGTAGTCCCCTGATTGAATGCACAACTAGTACTAAATCCGAATTTCATAGCCGTATGGCAGAGAACGACCCTTCCGAATGGGACAAGACAGTGTCTCAACTCTTAGCACATTTTTGACGGCAAAATTATGGAAACGCAGAGATGAATACAGGCTCCCAGAGACTTGATTGCGCTGCTCCTGAGCTTCATGAAGATTCCAAGGATATATATCAAACCGTCAAGTGTGTAGACTTCATTACTAAGTAATTTTTGAGTAACTCGATAGAGCAACTCTGCACAATTTACGGGCCTCCTGCTGTGTGTCACTTCTTGTGCTGTGCAAGTGACACACAGCAGGAGTGCACACGTGTCCGTCTTCTTGCTGATATTTTATATCTATCCTTTTTCTGTGTACTAAAGATGATGGAAGCCTGGGTGCGTAGAAAATAAATAAAATGAATGACTGAAGGAAAAACCCTTCTTTAGCGGTCAAATGGAGCGTTGCAAGAACTGGCCTTTGAATTCACCGCTTACGAGAATCGGACATTTCATATTTGATGAGAATGAAAGTTAGGGCTAGATGAGGTCGTCTCCATATTCCTATCACTTTATCAACCACCCTAATCTTCAAGTATTGCAATTATGTATGTTCTGTTTACAGACCCGATTGCCGGTGCGCTAGGAGGAATGTTAATGGGCGGATTGATGGGTGCGATGTCAGGATAACAGTGGACGCAGCAACATTGATGGGCATGAGTCTTGCTCTTTAGCATACGAGTAGTTTATGTGAGAGATAGTTTCTGAGCTCGATTTGTCTGAAAGATCATTGCATTCGTTCTCTTCATCCGTGTATTGTGAGTAGAAACATCTGTACCACATTCTCCAACATAATAATTCTACCACAAAGCTTCCGTGTCACTTCCGTTATAAGTGTTTCATCCGACAATAATGAAAATTTCAACCTTTTCAAAACTTTTACACGACGGGATGCCAGAAAGTGGGGTGAGGCAGCCAATCAAGATATCTGCAAGAGCTTCACGTTTTCGAACTCTTCAGAAAATATGTATTTCCAAAACAAAACTAATCACTGACTGCACTCAAATGCAATATAACATATTAATCCGCTTCTCGGGAGGAACAGTTAAAAATGCGCTCACTGAACCAGTCAGTCACGTTAACTAAGAGTTTACTAAAACTTCGCCAGCAATCGTGGCGATTGCCACGACCGCCGGCGGTCGCCACATGGATAAAGTGAATGAGGAGACTCTCGACGAAAGAGCGATGATGTCCAAAAGGGCGTGGAAATCGATAGCCATCTTTTCCATTTTCACTATCATCCACGCCGCAACTTCTTTTTGGGCACATCTCCAGGAGTACGAGCGGTAAGCTCCGTTTGACAGCGATCCACCTGATGTAACGTTTTAATCGTTACATATAATTTCCGATCCTTATTTCTTATATCGCCTGTTCATTTTGATTTTTTTGAACTGGCAAATTTTGGGGATACTCTAATTGTAAGCACGAATATGGCAACTATTTCAAATGAAATAATCTTCCTTATACCTTCAGCGACTTTTTGCTCATGGGTCAGTGGAAAAGGATTACTCAAGACCCGATAACATGACATACTGATCCCTAAAATTATGGGAATTTGTAATTAATTTATATGCAGTGGCAATGATCCTTATCAGTGTCATATAGCTGGGGTATTAAAAAACCCGAGCGAAGCCGGGCATGCCGTCTAGTATACATATAATATGACTCTACGGTATAACTCCCTACAAGTTGCGTCCATTCTGCCATTCTAGCCGTCCCGGCCAACATCGGGCTTCCAATCTTGGGGCTAGCCTTGATCGAAGTTTTTTCATCATACATCGAGACGCAAATTTGCTCTCCGTTGTAATTCTATTTTCTCTCGTTCCTAATCGCAGCATTTCTTACAGCCCTATGGACCTGTCATGCCCAATCACTCCAAATTCTGCAGAGGAGTATCCCCCAGAGTTTACTAGCTGTGTAACATCTAACAATAAGTCAGATTTGATTTGTGGCAGAAAGTCTCATTGCTACTAACAAGTCTGACGCGTTTGGTAGTCACTAACAACACGACCATACGGTGGCCTTAGAGAGGTGCGAATTCGATTCTCGTTAAATTTGTGATCTTGGAGTATCGCCTGGTTCTAAATTGTTTGACTGAGGCAGCGTTTGTGCGGCTACTTTCATAGATCAGTTAGACCCTTTCAGGCCCTGACGAAGGAGAAGCCAATGGAACGTTGGCCAATAAACGGTTCCACAAACAACCTCGTGTTCGGCTAAGAAAAATTAATTTATATAGATTCTGCTGATTTTTCGCTATTTGTGCCAATGGGGCGCTGAAGAGATGTGCACTGTAGCTCGCAAAACACGAATACGGCAAAGGTTTGCACGGAATATGGATTCATTGAATTTTTCGATATTTTTCATTACCGCTCGAGGACGGGCAAGGACATGTCATAGCAAGGGATGGTTTCTCAATGCGTTAAACACGAATATGACGACAATTCTGAAAAAGTGGACTGGTCGATTCTTCTCTGTTTCTTTCCCACTTCTGGAAGCGGGCGCTGATAATATGCTTACAGGATCGATCGAGGACTCCAAACACCAATGTACGAACATGGCAGATGTTTCCAATGAAATTAACGTCCAAATAACTTTACTGACTTTTCGTTAACCGCTTGGTAAAAAAAGGTAACTTGAGCTCCGCAAATGTGCCGATCACCAAAGTTATTTTAATTTCCAATAAACTGGTAATATCTGTTGTCATCATCAGTGTGAGATAGCCGGGGTAGTGAGACACCCGAAAGAAGTCGCGTGTACATTCTAGTACAGTGTGATAGCGGTGGTATAGTACACTATTCACTTATCTCAAAGGATTCAATTTCGGGCATTTTTGCTCAGCCTCATTGCTTATGAATGAGCGTTGTCAGGAAACGATATTCGCACTCACAAGAAAAGAACATCCAACCACTCCTAGTCACTTGAGCACAACCAGAGAATAATATTATGGTGTTAAGTTGGAAATGCGCGTTTTTGCATCGGACAAATTATTTTCTAAAAACAAAGCTAAAACACCCCAGTCCAAGTTCAATGCAGAATTAGCATTGCTGGATCTTCGACATCTTCCACACAAAGAGTGAGCGCTCTCCTCTGGGTTATCGCCGCGCAGTGATCTAAAATAGCGGCTTATCCGAAATTTGGTTTCGTCGCAGTTTTGGAATTTTTCTAATTTATTTGAGGATTAATCGAAGCAAGCAGGTGGTCGCCTGATAGCGCAAAGTCTGGGCTA
This sequence comes from Ancylostoma ceylanicum, assembly GCA_000688135.1. Taxonomy (NCBI): domain Eukaryota; kingdom Metazoa; phylum Nematoda; class Chromadorea; order Rhabditida; family Ancylostomatidae; genus Ancylostoma; species Ancylostoma ceylanicum. Next base: position 98,671 of record JARK01001467.1, read on the forward strand.
TTAGGCGATCCCAAGTGCGACTTCTATTTCTAGATGTGAAGAACAGGGCAGTCGAAGAAACGATTTTCAGTCAGAATTTCGGTTCAGTTACCCAAGCTCGAGGCCATTTTCGAGTAATTTATTGTCGCATGGATTTAGCCAATTAATACATCAAAAATTCTCTTAATTCTATATATGATCTGTAGTGGTGTTCCACTGCAGTTTCACGCTCTTTAACAACATAAATTTAGGGAACAGAAATTTTAAAATTTTGGTAGGTCTTCTTATAAATTCCTTTAAAAAACAAAAAATGAGAGAATACTCGACAACTTGCATACGAAAAAATTCTACATGAATTGCTCTTTCAGGAATTATTAAAAGTTTGGCGAAAAACGTTCGGCAACACATTCATAAAAACGTCGAAACTTCAGCGAGCATTTCCAACTTAACACCCTTATAGTAGGGAAAGTACCACCGGGATATTTAGGTGTAGAAGAATTTTTAAAATTTTTCTTCCAACAAATTCATCTAAAGCAAATTTTCAGCATTGAAATTCTATCTTTATAACTTGTTACAGGCAGCGCGCTATTCATCAAGAGCTCTCAAGGGTTATTCGACACCTCTCAAGTAGCTTTCCCAGTCAATGTAATTTTAGGTGAACTATCTTGAAGTTCTTAATTAATTCGTACCAGTAGCGGTACCTTAGCCATATCGATTTCGAAGAATCACATCATTAGCAGGGGTTTCAAACAACACCACATGTATTCAATATAAATAATAATTCAGTGGGATAAGCGCGCCCTAGCGGAGATGTTAAAGTGGTTTAGAGAACATGCTATCTAACCAAAACGTACCCGCGGATTTGTTCATCCACTCGTTTCACCGCGTGTTACCTTTCTACAGTTGATCTTCATATGATAATGATCCACGATCTTCTACATCTTCATTCCGTGTTGTCTCTCGCCAAGGCACCGCTTCTGCGCCAAGACATAAACACCTGGATGGAAAAACTATTATGTATTGATAATAGAGTTTACATTCTGTGGGGATGGATACGTACCACTTTTGACAGCCTTTATCAGTACAGTTTCGCAACTCGTCGGAACTCAAAGGTTAAAGCGGAAATGAAAACTGGAAGGTCCCTGAAAATTGCTCACATCTCTAAATTACGCATGAAGTTCTTTTTTTTTTCAAGAATACTTTGCTAGGTACAGCAGGGTTCACTTAACGTTGTAGCTAGCAAATCACACATATCGGTTTCAAAACCAAATGAGGGCCTCCATGAGTCTGTATATTTCCATACGAAGAAATTCTTCATGAGATAGAAAGAAGATTTCGACGATACGGAGCAGAACATTAATGTGATATTTCCAGAATATTCCGTGTTTGCGGGGAAGCAACTACTCTGTAAGGCTCGCAAAACATGTCGGAGCGAATGGATTCATGAGAGACTTGCACCAATATTACTAAAACACTACCCCTCTAGGGATGAGCTTCCTTTCTGTCTTTTAAACTCTACGTATACATGTTATCGGGTTGTCGCGAAAGCTTCCAGCACTTACCTTCGTGTATTGCCAAATTTTTCAGGATTGTTTTGAAACTTTCTACGCAAAACATTTATATAGATTAATCAATAGCCTATTCATACCCAATTTGTCGTACCATTACATTGCGATTATGCGCGACAAAATCGTTGTTGACTACAAGCATGTTCTCCTGTTTTTCTTTTGAGAGCCCAAGAAACACACCAACGCAAGCGATGCTGCAACGACCAAATGTCATACGACAAATTTCCACTCTGCCTCTTAGCATATTGTGAACATTTGGATCCACATGCTCGAAGATGGCGACGTGAATTTGACACAAACCACGACTTAGCTGGTAGGGTGAAGCGGAGGACAAGCGCCTCCTCGAGCTGACTGGAAAGAATCCTTGGCGTGATACCCACGAGCTGGTAGAGGTTCCCAGGACTACATGTCCCAGTACAACAGCTTTTAATCTACATTTCTTCGGAGAGACAAGTAAATATGGCATATTTACTCATCATGATCTGAGCCACTATAAGCTTCACAGTGTGTAGGGAGCGTGCCACAATTTCCGGAGCTTTTGACATATTTTCGCTTGGTTCCGGGACCTCGCTACCAAATGAACTCCTTATGCTGATAACTTGGGGAAATGTGGATGAATCGGACGCCGGTAACCTTTATTCCACCGCCAAAACGAGAACTACCTCCTCTGAAGGCATGCTCAATGTTCAGTGGAATTGCGGAAGAACCACTCATTTGGGGCTGCTGTCAGCAGCTTTAATGTTACCGCAAGGGTTCTTGTCTATAATGGTGCAAAAATATTGCGTTAGAAAAATTAATTTGAAAAAGAAAGCTGAAAATGGTGGGAAACTTTGGCGACAGCCTAATATTTACTCAAATTGGGAAACATGAATACTCCTCCAATTAAAAAAAAAAGAAGAATCACAGTAAAGACAGTCGACAGCTCCAACCAAGAGATATTCTGCTGCTTAATCATTGTCTCTTCTCTACTTCCTTACATGTATGAGTGACGGTCGTTTTCTGTAAGTACTTTGCGTTCTGAAACAAATTAGCGAATCACTCAAATATATAATATTAATATTCATTAAATTTATAATATTAATATAATATTCATCGCAGCTTTTGAAGCTATTCTCTGCCGGACAACGATGGATCGGCAGAAGCAAACAGTGTTCCGACAGTTCTAATTCTGGGGAATGCTGCGATTGAGGAGCGGGTTCTCTTCATTGTTTCTTGGCTTTCACTAACACTGCCGCTATAGTCCTCAAGGACTTTAGCATCCTGCTTCGCCGTCGCTGACGACTGCGTGGCCGATGCACATCGGCGACGGCGACGCAGGGTTCTATACTCCTCGAGGAGTATAGCGGCTTAGTCGCTGTTTCAAAATCATGACGATGCAGAGGGTAGTCGCGTACCTTCTGAAGCGCCATGAAATGCTCTTCCTGATGTAATGCACAAGCACAGCCGAAATTGGAGACACTGTCGCGAAGTATGAAAACTAAGGCAGTGGACATTTTTATTCCCTCAAATTAATATATTAGTTATAGAAAACTACGTATCAAATCACTGTCAAGATAGTTTTGCTTTCCTTCGGAACTATATAAGAACACAAGATGCCGCAAAACTTTCTAACTAACATATTACAGTAGGCGTCAATGGCGGTGACCCGTCCGCGGCCTCGAAAAGCACGCGGCGCGACCGCGCCGCTCACGATGGAATCGTCGTTAGGGTGGCGAATCTGGGTTTCCTTGATAGTTGTTCATCATATTTGATGGTACTATCTGTTTCAAAAATGAGAGCAGTTCAATGTTTTGTCTGTAGCTAGACAAGACACGTCAAATCTTGGAAATTGAGCGCGGTCGGTAACTGGAAACGTGCCAAAACATGTCTCGCCTATAACAACTGGCGAGACTTACCTCATCTTGGAAGCCTGCCAAGTTGCAAGATTTGTGAAACAGACAGTAACTAATAATAAAATTAACTGACTATCAAGAAAACCCCATAATTTATAGTCAACTCCAAATGTCCGTAGACAAGAGTTGGGAACGCGGTGCGGTTTTCCTCCGTGTCTCTGCCCTGCAGGCCCCGCTGAATCCGTGCAGCAGACAGCGAGAGACCCGCGCCGCGGTCCCAACTCTTATCTACGGACATTTGGAGTTGACTATATATGTCCCGGGGTGGCATTCATCATTGAGGATAGGGGTAAACGTTCACCACGGGGTATAGGACCCCGTAGTAAAGTTGAGGGTAAACACGGATGCGGCATTCATCACGCGTTTACCCCAAAGGGTGCGTTTACCCTCACAGTTACGGCTAACTGCCGCAGTCTCCGTCGCTACACCAATTGCGAAAATAGACGCGCAAGCCCCATGCGAAAGAATTTTCGTAGCCTAAAGCCTCTGTTCGCCAGGATTTTGCTGTTGCTTCATATTCTACGCCTACAGTCACTAGTTTGGCGTTATATGCAACACTCCACAAGATAGATGGTGAGTTCAGTCAATGGTTTTGAGTGATATTTGGACTAGTAGTTCTGGTTTTTTATTGAGAAATGTGCTTTCTGCACAATTCGTTTTCTTTGAGTGTATATGTCTTCCTATATCCCAAGTATCATTCAGTATGCATCATTTTGACCATGACTTACTTCCGCTTTCACTATTTAAGTGGTGATATTCCGTTCTCTTTCATGGCTTTGAGTCTGTGACTTCTCTTCGCCGTATGAAAGAGAATTCCGCGGACTTGTTGTCATTAGAGAGATTTTCTCATTCAGAAATTTTAATAAGAGTGCTGAGGGCTTCCAGAACTTATGGATCCGATCGCTTCCAGGTGACGTTGTTTCTAAACTGCTGTGGTTTTGAAGGTTTTGATGTTTCCAGCAAGTAGTTTTCATCTTTTTTAATGTGCCCACTCTCTTTTCACAATCTCGTCAAAGGGAGAAAAGAGGATGAATTTACACAGTGAATTTTACAGTGCCCGTTATACAGTCAGTTACTTCTGCTCCTCGCAGTACACCTTTTTCGCTTTAGTTTAAGTAAGCTGCATACAGTGGTTTTCTTTGCAGTGTTGCGCTCCCGCCTCTTCGAAGTGCACTTATGCATGTGCATATGAAGGACTATCGCTTGTTGACTTCCATACTAGTTTCTGCATTGTTCTTCCTTTTTTTCGTAGCCATCCGATTTTGATTTTCGTGTGGTTTTATGAATTTTGCATCGTTCAGTGTTTGTCGCTTTCTTCTGTTACTTAGTCATATTCGCAGAACTGTTCGCAAGGTTTGACTACATATGTGGGTTTTCGAAGTACTCCTACTGCTTAATTCACAAGGAATATGCCTGCTGATTTTGAATGCCTTGGCTTTGATGAATAGAATCATCCACGTTCGGCATATTCGAAGACAATGTAGTCACGTAAAATCTCAACGATTATGTAGTCAAAGCTGGTGCACAGTATTGGTAAATCGACGAAACAAAGAGAAAAGGCGACGAACATTGATGCTAACACTGCCACAACGGTGCTTGGAAGAGAAGTAGGATGGCAGTAACACGAACGAATGAAACTTCACAAGTAACTATAAAATTCTTGAAAAAAGTGTTGGAAGTGGGAGAGAAACACTGCAAAGAATAGCGAAAACACAGCTTATCTTCAGCAAGAGCGAAGCCTCACAGGACTAAACGGGACAGAATCGTAGAAGGTGTCTTCTCTTCGGATGGGTTTTCTCAGGGATGTGTTCTTATTGTGAATTTTCATTGAATACGTTGGGCAGAGTGCGCATAGCTCGCTCCAATCTAGTGCAAAGGGGCGCGTAAATGTCAGTGGGTCACATTACGTTACGAGGTAAACGTCCATAGTAAACTTTACCTCTCACTAGTAGACACGTAAACTTTACCCCCAACTTTACCCCGAGCTCTGGGGGTAAACTTTTTGATGAATGCCAGAAGTGGGGTAAACTTTGGGGGTAATCGTGTTTACTACGGGTAAACTCAATGATGAATGCCACCCCCGGAGAGGATTCCTGCTCGAGCGGCGCGGTCGCGCCGCGTGCTTTTCGAGGCCGTAGACGGGTCACCGCCATCGACGTCCACTATATGTACGTAGAGCCATTCCCAATGTTCCAATGGAATTCATTTCACATAGCCTGCCCTGGATTCCATCCACTTGTGGATACTTGACGTACTCATCCCTTGCATAAGTAGCTTATTTTTAGAGTGTCACTCATTGGCATTGCTACACCTCGATACTAGCGGCAACGAGGATGTGGGATAATTCCACTTTTTTACTGGATGTGTCCCTGAAATTGCAGCCAGCCCACTGATACAATAAGAAATTGTTATTCATCCATGTTTTCTCCACGAGGGTTTCTTCTATGCACTGATTGTTTGCATGTGACTGTTTGGTTCAATGTCATCGTGTTGAGCTGTGTATAGAAGAACATGTTCAAGGCCATCAACAATTACGCGTCGTCAGAAGTTTACGAGATGTGTCCACGTCACAATGGGCTTCGAAGGCCACCATCTTTGATTCACTGCTTTTTTTTTGCTGTCTGGAACTGCACTTCTGATGGTGTTCGCCGATGTTCTTTCAAATGTTGCCAGTTCTCCGAATTTACACTGCGAAAGGTGTGGTTTAAAGCGTGTCGAATTAGAGAAATGACGATGAAACAATTAGATATTTGAGTTAGCAGGTTTAGATTCCCGGCACCAAACGCTTTTCGCAAACAGTATTCACAACGACCATGAGTTCAGCGACATCTTTTCGGCGAATGTGAGCCAATCCCACGTCACGATGTTTTCGGCGAATAAATTTTTGGTTCGCTAAGATGATACGTGATATAAAAACGATGACCTCGGCATAGTTGCGATTCTTGCCTTTTTTCGCGACTTTTTCTAGTTGGCTGTCAACAGAGATGTCAAGATATCAGTTCACGTAACAGTAGTTGATGATGTTTCACCCATTTCGAGATCAACGGGAACTAGAACTCAGACAGTCTCGTTTTCTATTTAAAAATATCCTGAGTCATTGGATTACGCTGCCATACCCAAGAGAATACTTTTTCGTGGAAAGACTTCCCCCATCAGGACAGGTTGCTCGAATGTTTACCTTCGAAATTCGACGAACTCTATGTACTACCACACTTTTGTTACACACCTTTTAGCACGTGGTCAATTTACCGGTGTGTACCTGACCACACCTACATAGATGACGATGTCTTTTGAATGATTGCATTTAGCCGCACCACACGCCCTTCTAGGCCTGTGGCAAAGTTCAGAGATACGTTAGTTGCTCAACACAAAGCGTTACGATTCTATCACACAATCTTTATTGGATAACGTGCTGGTGCAATAGTAGATGTACGAAAATGGTCGCTGCTAAGAATGCCACAGGGGTGATACTTATGTATGCTGATGTCAGTTACTGGATGGCGGTTTTGCCAGAGACGTTGCTGGAACAGCATAGAAACATTACCCACTAGCGGACGAGACGAATTTGATAACGACAATGTAGGTCATCCAGATAATTGTTTATTCTAATAAATAGCCCAGCGGCAAAGAGCATCACATATTCGGAAATCGTCTAAACTGTTCACGCGAAGAAGGTCACACACATTTTGGCACTAATCTGAACTGGATTAGGCTTGTATTCGTTCTTTTGAACGACCGGTAGTGCATGACCTGGATATGAGCGCCGGGTATAAGAAGAGCTCTATCGTGATAAGGCTAACCTTGGTGACTGATTTTACGATGGCGGTGTCTCACACGACGGATTTTGTATCGGGCCATCTCCAGTCATATGTGTCCGAACGTCATCTTTTATGTGCATCTACTAGCTGTGAACATAAGTTCGCGTCATTTTTTCTACTATTGCAAGGTTTCCTGCAACCCCCTAATTTTCGTACATGTCACGCCACTAAGGAATCGAATAGGTAGAAAATATCAATACCTAATTGAGACGCAGTTTATGTTCCCATCCAATATATCTCTCGTTTCAACCGACATTTCATTGCCTGTTCTCGTACGCACTGCTTAACTTTCATAAATTGGAGAAAATGTAGAAGGTGTTTTGCATGTGTGGAGCTTACTCGCGCATAAGTATGAATACATCAACGCTATACAGATTCCTATGATAAATCTCCCTAATTTCCACATTATTGTGATAAGGGTTTGCAGCTCTTTGTCGCTGAAGTTAGTCTCATTTCTCCCTTGGTGAGCCGGGCGTCGCGAGAGATCACGTGCTTCCTACTGATATTCTAGCTTCGCTACTGTTGTTACTCGAACAGAACATTCGTTCCCTTCATTTATTGATCCCCGTTTGTGTGTAATTTTCACATGAGACAGTTCCAGATGTTTGATGTTGTGCAACTACGGGTCCCGTATAATTTACCTAAAACATGTGCACGTTGAGAGGTAAACAGGACAATTTTCTATGATTCAATTAGAGACGCTCCCATTAAGTCACTCAGTCAATTTTTGTCCGATCTCCTTCGTGGAAGAAAGTGCACCTTACTCGATCAATGCGCATAAGTTTTTTCTTTGGTCGATTGGCAATTATACCACACTGCAATTATACCACACTGCGTGAATTGCAGTTTTGGCTGTAGTAGGTTCGGCATAATTCTGAATTTGTAATGCACATATGATGAAGTAGAAACCGACCATAAATGCTGCCTATCCTTAGGCTTCCTATCAGCTGAAAACGAGGAACTATGGGTTTGCTTATTTGCCATTTACTTCTAGAATAAATGCTGCATTTGAAGGGATAGCCGAAAAACTTTAGAGCCACCTACTTTTTGCGCATGTGCTGACTGAGAAAGTTGGTTCCGTCCGACTGATAATTTGGTTGGTTAGAAACATTTGTACGTATAAACGTGAAGTTGAATCATAAGTTCCATCCCTATTATGGAATTTTGCTTCAATATTCAAAAAAAATTTTCTCGACGGGATTACAACAATCGTCATCTGAGTGAGAACAAGCAAACGTGACCTGCTATGAACCTCATCGTTACCGCCGCTTCAGGTTTTTTGCAGCGTTCTGCAGTTCGAAGCAGGCAGGGAGGGCGGGACTGGGGAGCGTGTCTAAGGCGCCTGCACTCCCCACCTAAGCGTCTTTCACGCCATAAAATAGCCTAGAGAGGAAAGACACATATCCAACGCTGGTTCGCTGATATTTGATTTTTTCTGACGTCTTCAGGGGTTTCAGAAACGGTCGAAGCCGGCTCTAAACTCTGCGAGAAGTTTCAGAATGGGATGGGGTTGTTTTGGAATGGGGAATCCCGACAGTCAGTGAAATCACGCTCAGTGAAAACTTCCAGCACGGAGTTACTTACGTAGTGAGATAATCAGGTGGTGAACTTGAAAATTGGGGTCAAACCAGAAAACCAACTTGAGGATGACTTCCATCCCAGGTAACTTCAGGAAGTTCTGCTCAGAAGTCGTTATGTGCGCTCTGGCTCTACACGTTTTGGCGGAAAAGTTCTAACCCGAACAGGAATTGCGGAGAAGTTTGTTTCGATTCAAATCACTCCCAAGACCCAATTCGATCAGATCACCAGCTGGTAACTGCATTGAAGATCCCCATTCTCGGAAAAGTTTTGATGACCACCTTCAGCTGGACACGGATTTTCAATCAAAGTCTGTCTACAACTGAGCTGCAAAACAGGTGCTGCAATCTGCAACCAATGTACAGTGTGGTCCAAATAACAGAAGTTCACCAATCAATACATATCTAGTGTTACGAAGTCGACAGTTCTGTTTCCAACACGGTGTTTCACTCAAACGAGGAAGCTGACATGGCTTCCTACGCAAAATCACCGTTAAAATTTTCGGTTCTTTTCCAATGCTCAGCAGAGAGAGAGAGAGAGAGAGAGAGAGAGAGAGAGAGAGAGAGAGTGAGTGAGTGAGTGAGTGAGTGAGTGAGTGAGTGAGTGAGAGTGAGTGAGTGAGTGAGTGGAGCTTATTCTTCACACAAATATAACATAAAAATATTCATTGCCCTCACATCAACGACAACAGGCGTCAGATTTTGAAATGCCTCCCACAGACGAGGAGTCAGACGTTCAGTAGAACGACCAGGACAACTTCCGCACACGCAAGTGCAAATGGAAGAAATCTCATAATTTTTGTGAAAGTTTTGTGACTTCTACACCAATGAAAGAGAAGGTTTTGGCATATAGCCTATAGCTTTAACAGAGTTTTGAAACTATTCATATCATTCTACATGTTTAGGTTCCATTTCTTTTATTACCCCAATACGGACTCTAAACACTTGGATATGCCTTTTCTGCACATAGGATCAACGTCACCGTGAAGCCTTGGCCTGCATTTTATACATCAATCATTCATACCAGTTAACCACAGAGCAGAAGCACGGGAAGCCGACAATGAGAGGAGTTCGAGAAATTACGCTTGCGCAAACCCAGGAAAGCTTCCCAGAAAAGCTACTGTGATCTAAGGACTGCTGTTATTACCGTGGATCTGTATCTTTTGTGGTCCCCTTTGTTCTGTATTGATGGTCACTGGCCATTCGCTAAAAAGACCTCATTGAAGTACGTATGACGAATGTTGTCGTACACCTTTTTGAATACAAATTACTTTGTTCCGTGGCTCCTAGCACATTGGAATGTGTATGGTCTGTTAGCTCAGGCAGTACCCAATAGTGGGCTTTGCCTGCAATTATGACCGTAGTGGTATCGGCCAAGCGACTGACTGGTTCGACCCATTTTTCACACCACTGGTACGATCCCTTCTATTCAGATGATTCACTAGTGTTTCCGATGAAACCAGCTGATCTGCCTGCCGGCACGACTGTGGTCGTAATTGCAGACAAAGTCTTCCCATGAGCACTCCCTGAGCTAACACACTGTATCTTCTGAGTGATATTATTGCGCACTCGATTCTGTTGAAGAATTTCCTGTATCGAAATGGGGTTTTAGGCGATGATGATGATGGATCCGGGGCTCTATTGTGTTGAAAGCCAATGGATAAAATGAAATAAACAGAGAGGAAAACAACTAAGTAAGCAGAGAATTCTGTACTTAACCATCGCCACAGCATAGACGTGTCATCATTGCGCTGCGTGGTCAGTAATCTCTAGAGGAAATAACTTCATAAGATAGACGTACCTTTCCAATTGCAGTTTTCCCGTATATGGGTTTGCAGCGGGACCTCTGGATGTAACACGTTGAACATAAAACGATGAATTCAGGTGGTCGGCTGTGACACACGTTACCGTTGGAATAAAAACAGATAAATGCTTAGATAAATGCTTAGACAGAATAATGTTGTAGAAACAGTGAACCAACCCTTCCCGAAGGGATTCAAGGTAACAGACACATAGGAGAGTACTTATCTCTCTGAAGATGCGAAAATCAAACCTGGCTTTTTTGTATTACCGCTCTAGCCGGCGGTCTTTTCAATCTGTTTTTGAGAATTCTTCCTATCCAATTTTCCTTCAGCACCATACGCAAAGGCGCAGAAAGGTCGGAACTTTAATACCTTCTTCACGGTTCTTCGTTTGACCTCTGCGCAACAGTTTTTGCTACATTTTAAGAAGCCCGCCTGCCGATGAAGTTTCCATCTGTCCAGCTTGTCCTTGTACGCATTTCCAAAGGTTTTGCCGGGTTTTGTTGACTTCAAGGACTCACTTTGTTGTGAGTGCTGTATAAAAAAACTTCGCCTGTCAGAAAGTTGCTAAAGCAATTGTTGGAAGAACAGCAATTCGTGTTGGTACTAGGTGAAAGATTTTTTCCTCGAACAAAGGTTCAAGTAGTACTATAAATAAGTCGACTTCGCATCATCGTGCAACCAATCCTGCACTTCTGTACATCTAATTATTTCAAGCACACTTCCTGTTGTAGTCGCTACGTGGTTTCCCACCAGAATATTGCTTTGCTGCTATATTTAGCAAATTTTCGTTCATTTGTAACTGTACTCAAGAAACATCCGCCCGTGAGAAAGTTGACCAAGCTTCTGTCCGTCACTCTTCAAACACCTGTTTGAGTATCTCACTTGATACATGAGCAGTCGTATTTCAAAATCTGACAACTATGCGAGACCAGTTATTTCATTTAGAAATGAATCGCAGTTTGCTTGTTATACTACTCATTGCCATGCTAGCTTACCAGTCAGCAGCACAATGGGGATACGGATACGGAGGCTATGGCTACCCAGGATACGGCTACGGAGGATATGGTTATCCAGGATACGGTTACGGAGGCTATGGAGTATACGGCGGTTACAGTAAGTCCTTCATTGTTTTAGATACGCCTTGAATACCGTACACGAGCTCGCATGTTCTTCAATGATTTCAGGCCCTCTAAGAGGTGCGCTACGTGGAGCTCTCATTGGTGGTATGATGGGAGCGATGCTGGGAAAGAAATGAGGGAATCTGCAACGAGTACAGAATTTTAATATTAACGTTTTAGCAATGTTATGCGAGTTTTGTTCCTGTTTTGTAAAAATCGTTTGTACATGAATATAAACATATTTTAAAGACTCTGAGCAGCTGTAACAGATGCATGGACGAATTGTGTAGCTGCAGAATCATGGCGGGACCCAAACGAGAGGTGCGGTGAGAGCATCCTCCAAGTGAGAGGGTCGAGTAGGTCCCGCGATTCCGCACAGAATTCATCTGCCTTTCCGCGAAGAACTACATGCAATTGTCGCAGAGAAGGCTGAGCATGCATGCATTTCCGACTCTTGTGAAAAAAATGTTGACGCAAAAGGTTTTGAGCCATTGCAGTGGCGACTGCTCACGAAGAATACTCTATGTCATCGAACAAATACTTAGATGACCGCATTCAAACGTTAGAATGAGAAGAATGGGGAAGGAATTCCTGATTTCCCATTGTTCTCAATATTTCCCTATCAGAGATTTGTCTCCCACAGTGTGATTCAGGTGTGGCCGAAGAAATGTCAACAACATATTTTAGGTGTCATGAGTAGGTGGAGCGCGTGACCGCGCAATGTGAAGTACATTCGCGTGTCAGAATTCCGGACTGGGATTCATGAACGCATAACCGAACGAAACCATGCTAGCAAACCAGCTTTCGCATCCTTTGCTTATACTACCTACTATTATCACTACGACGCAGTCTGTTAGACAACCAACCCCGCTAGCCATTGTGGGTTCGCTCTGTTTTCGTTCCATGCATCCCAACAATGTTGTGTTTAGTTCGAGTCTTCAAAAGTTATCATCCAAATGAAGCGACAACCGTAACCCAAAAGATTCTGTTACGTGACATATTGTCCAAGCAAGAACACTTACTCGCATACTTCCAGAGCAATGATTGACATGTTGATGTAAAACCAGACACACTGCTTGGGATGCCAAGAACTTGTGATCCATATTTTGGGAGATGCAGAACGAAAACGACACGCAATATTCGAATTATCTTTGTCTTTGGTCCGCACTCACCTGGCCATCTAAAGTTGTGTATATGTATGCGTTGTGCAGTTTCTGATTGAACAGATATGTTCAGTCTTCAAATGCCCATTGCAGTCAAATTTGATCTACACCCTAGGGTATCCTCATATTTCGCCCCTGTGTTTAATGATTACTAGTGGTTCTTGTCAGCAGTAATCTGACCTTCACTGGGCCAGCCACGCATGGTCCAGGGGCGCGTGGCCCATACCGTATGACCTGATACTCCGGCGTGGCCATGTCCACTGGCGCGACGTTTACACTTGTTCTCAGACATGCAGTGAGCGTCAATGGCGGTGACCCGTCTGCGGCCTCAAAAGGTACGCGGCGCGACCACGCCGCTCAAGCAGAAACGCTCCCCCAGACATCAGATTACGGAGTTTTCTTGATATCCAGTTCGTTTTCTTATTAGTTATCATCAAATGTCATGCACAACTATCAAGAAAACCCAGATTTGCCGCCGCAGCGACGATTCTGCTGTGAGCGGCGCGGTGGCGGCGCGTGCTTTTCGAGGCCGTAGACGCGTCACCGCCACTGCCGCCATTGACGCCCACTGCATGTACTGTGAAGAAAAGTTCACCTCTTCTTCAGCATTCTCGTCATTTTCTCGTCTTTTTCCTTTCCCAAGACTAAAGTACGCACATTCGCTTCAAAAAGTCTTTAGCTCATGCTACACCGCCATTCCGCGCCGCGCCCCCTATGCAATGCTGCGATGTGATTCAATCGACGCGCAGTGTAGCGTGAGGCAAGGATTTTTGAGAAGGACTATAGTTGTTCATGCACAAATGGAACATCGAGACTGTTAAATTTTAAGCTGCAGTTTCTTTTTTAACACATTGCGGACAATGTGATGCACATGGTGCATCACGCCCTTTCGTCCCCGTGTGGCCACGTGATGCACATTATGCATCACGCGAAATACGCTCTTCATGTCCACAAAACGTTACCCTGTCGTCAGGTGATGCAAATGGTAAATTATCAGAAAAATGCCCTCTGACCACCCGCGCTAGCCATGCAGAAATGTGCTCGGTCTGAGTTGATATTGCGTATGTACTGTCACATATGAGAAGCTTTTCTCATATACAACCACAGCAAAGCCCTATTCTTTCTTGTAAAAAAATGTCACTCCGTGCCAGGCATGTACCTCCAGGAGGAAAGTGAACTGATGTTTTAGATTCACACAGAATTTACGGTTAAACACTGCAAAATGAAATGCAAACACGTTAGTGGAATATCCAAGCATCATCGTCTACCGTTCTGCATGGTAATTTCGCTCGCTGACATTGCTGTAAAACAACGTAGCATCAAGCAAGTTGGGAAGACATTTGTTGAATAGGCGGCAAACAAACCATTCACACCGCAAAAATCAAAAATTTATTCGGTCTGGGCGGAAAGGAGAAACTCCATCGTCTGGTCCTGTTGAATTTAGTGAGCCATACTTGGCACAGTATGTACTGTGTTCAAATCCCGCGCGCGGTCGTTGGAGTACAAGACCCAGGGTACACATCTCAGGTGGACATGGTCCAAACTGGAATAAGGCTATATTAGGTCATTCAAACGCGAGAGGTGACTCATTATAACGAAAGATGATTGAACACGTTAACATTGGCGATTGATGAGCATTGTTTCCATTCCCGTTATTGTTTACAGCGTCGGTTTTTCGGGTACATCTTCAAGGAATCATTTTCAAAGCGATCCAAGGTGTTGTAACGTGGCAAACAGTGTATACAGGACGCAGGACTGTAAATTTCAAAAAGCTGGCTATATCTAGTGGGTTGATTATCACGTAGTGTAGTGGTAGCTTGACGTTCATAGAACTGACCCTTTCCTTTCCTTCACTTTAAACTTCACTTGGAACCGTTTTTTTTTTTCGATGATGGTCTTGATCATTGGTGATTGAATAGACAAACTGAATTCTTTTCGATGCAATATTGATAGGACACTGGACGTGAGATAGAACATGGCAATGCAAGCAAACACAAGTGGATTATGTACATACAAAGTACCAAGGGAAGGCGCGAAAAAAAAAAGGGGGGGGGGGTTTTCGATGTNACTTTGGGGGTAATCGTGTTTACTACGGGTAAACTCAATGATGAATGCCACCCAGGCAGTAGTAACTGGAAAGAGTTGCAGGTGCACTTTGTTCTCGACGCATTACGCTGTTCGGGTCGTGCTTCTGCTGCACAGTTATCACAGTATGAACGCAGCTGAGATGTATGGAAGCGAGAGCAGTCGACATTTTTGTTCCCCCATCCTGATAATGACACGGAAACGTGTGCAAAAGCATCTTTGAAACTCCAAAACCTTCCTTACGGAACAGTAGTTTATCTACTCGAGCCATTTCAGTGTTTACCACGGCTTCTGCGAGGTCCCACATGTGCTGCGTCCACGCAATCGCCCATTCCGGCGACTGTTTCTTTTCTGGACAATGTTCGAATTGGAACGACACGTGCCAGAGGGACGGATCCCTAACAAACTTGAATGGCCACTACCTTGGCCAAAGGTAAGGGTTAAACATTCGACACACAGACAGCAAAATCGAGTCGAAGCTTGGAGTTCGAATCAATCAAATATCGACTACTCAAACCCAACAGGATGAATTTTTAGACTTTTTGTTTTATAAAGAACTGTGAACAACTTACTCTGATTAATTTACAGAAAGAATGCAGTCCCAGCACCGTGGTACGTCGACATCACAGCGTAGTACCGAACCTGGGCATCCCCTTGTGCTGCCATCCTCCCCTTAACTGTTGCCAAAGCTCCCCTTCTAACAGCTGGAATCAAAGGTGGATGCAACCAGGAGGGAAAGAGTGAATGCCAAATCTTAGAATAGGTTTTGACCACGGAGTGCCACAGTGTTTGGGCTGCGGTCTTACAGCACAGTTATTTATGCTTAGTTTTATTTTGTTTTTTTTTTCATGCACTACCATTCCAAGCCTTGGACTTGTAAAAAAATCTTGCAGAGGTTGGCCTTCAGGATCTGAAAGCACATTCAAAAATGCTAATTTAGGTGATCGCGGACAAATTTGAAGAATGGAACGAGCAGTCACAGTATAGCACAACAGGACGAATTGCTCTGTGGTTGTCTGAGCATCGTGTCAAACTACATTTCTAGGACTTCCTTCTTTTTCCTGCTATTTAGCCATCTTGTTTTTGAATCCAAGCTACACCATTTACCCATAATCTATTCGTTAGAGAAATTGTGTACGAAATCGTTAAATGTATAGTTACGAGACTCACTTCAGGGTAACGACATCAATAACGTACATTGTTGTTATTTCCTTAGAACAACAAAGCTACTTGAAAGCGTTGTTATGTATTCAGTAAAAGAAAGGTGCACCCCTTCTAATCCTGACAATGAGTATGACACATCCTGCATTTCCTCAAATTATGTACTCCTGAGTGGGTGTGGGTCACAACGAGACAAATGGGAGCGTATAATGTTTCTGTGATTGGCTCCTTTACTGGACCGGCTAATCGTAAGCGTACAAGTTCCCTATGTCAGGATTATATCTATCTGACCATCTCTTTCCCACGCTTTCGGTGAGATCCCTTTGAATAAATGAATTTTGGCTGTTGATCGCATGTGCTGACTTTGCGTGAGAACCTCGTCCACCCTCAAAAGCACCTTCGCATCTCAGACTCGTTCTGAGCATTTTGAGCCCTTCACATGGGAAGAATCTACAGGAGCTCCTGATTCCAATGATACACACGATTCCGTCCCAGACCCCCGAAAAAACAGCTTTTTTGAGCCAACTTTTAAGGAGCTTGTGGGAGGAGCCAAGGCGAGACTATAGGTCTTCCACATCATGCACTCCCCTATTGGTCACACATGGAGCGCATCTCCCAACCTGTTACGATGAGTGGATGATGAGAACATTTCAAGAGGAGAAGAATTCCCTAAAAAGATGTAGCGCTACTCAGAAACTTCGTCCTCCTCTCGGCTCCGCCCCCGGTTCCGCCCATAAGCTCCACAGCAGTCGAGGATGGAAAGCTGGTTTTCCCCAGTTTTACGCGGAATGACGTATACCGTTGCAATCAGGAGATCCTGGAGATCCTTCTAATGGAAAACCCTTGGAAACGACTCCGAGGCACGACTACGCCCTTAATTTGAGGGTGGCTTATTTCCCTCCTAGGAAATTCATGAACCCCATCGCATGTCTCAAGGTGATATGCTTTGCCCTACTTCTTAACAGCCAGATTATTCCACATTATTGTTCAAACATGCATTCCATTCCCAATACTATATGAATTTACTCATTCAATCATTCATATGGAAAGAGGCTTTTAGTTGTATACGTGCATATCGTGAAAAATTTATCACATCTGTACAATGGTACAAAACTAGAACTGGAAACTCAATCATGAGCTGAGAGAAAAGCAAGATTCTCGTTAAAAGCATTCGTAAAACTGGCAGCAAATTTCGTTAAAAACAAAACGCGCAGCTATCGAGACGGTAGCATCTAGCACTGAGATTGAATCGATAATCGATTGAAAACAAAGATCAATAAATTGACTTATGGTTCGGAGTAGATGGCAATGTAGTAAGTGTACAAAACAAACGGGCACATGGTAACAACAGTGATACCGTCCCTGAGAGTATTTAAAAATGCTACATAAAAACAGCAGCAGTGATACACAAAAACGGAACGAAAGTAAAAAATGGACAGGTATCCATCGACAAAATTATGACTTATCTGAGAATAAGGAGCATGCACCACTTTGTGGTTGATCTCAGTAAAAAAGGGCAAAAGGGCTAGTTTAGTGCAGAAAAAAAGAGGTGATCCAAGTGATTATCACTAGCAATGACTGTATAAACGAGCAATATTTTTGCTTTGTGAAGTTTTTCCTTAAACCTGAAACATTACCCAAAAAATTTTCTAAGGAAGGTGTCCATTGAAAAGTACCACCAAAACATTGCTCGCTTTGATTTCTTAAAATTCCAAATAAAACGGCACAAGGCGAATATAAGAATAAAGCACTAAAGCAAAAATAAAACCAACTAAACGTGAGAAGATGTGGGGGGCATTGGCATCGATAGGGAGATCGGGCCAAAATATATGCAGCAGTAAGCACAATGAGCAAAAAAAAAAAATCGCCAGCGATTCAATAACACAGATAACAAAAATACAGTAACTCTACAACTAGCTGTATCCAATGCTTTGCATAGACAGAGTAAAATTCTGCATTTAGCTAATAATAATGGAACCGAGTAAAAAATGAGAAAAGAAAATCAATGAGGTATAGTAAAAATTAGAGAAGAAAAGTTATGGTTAGGGTAAAGCCTGCTTATTGCCAGATCAGTACCGTACCATTTAATCCTGGGTAAACATATTCCTTCACAGTGAGAATCACCTGTTAGTTGCTGAGACTACGTGATTTCCGGCTTTCACTTCACATTGCCGAATCCTATGATGGTTGTTTCTTCCTTCTTGCCTAGAAATGTATTGAATAAGAGAAAAAACAAAAGTATTAGTTCAAAATCCAGGAAGAAATCTATCCTGTCAAGAAGGCTGGAGAAGATAGGGAGACTCGGAGAGACCCTAGAGAAAAAAACGCGGGAGAATGCGCAGCAGTTGGGGATAGTGGCGAAAAGGGGGCAACATTTGGAAATTGACCTCACTTCATATCCTGAACCCAAAAAAAGAACTAAGACAATCTCTAAAGGTTGCTTAGCGTTCCGATTCTAAATTCCACACATGTTAAGCGCAAGCATATTAAACGTACCATTTCAGTACAGGCAGGTAAGTGTCTGATAAATGTGCAGCACGAACGCAACCCAAACAGCGCAATACATGGGATAGAAACTCTGGCAGCATCACCTCCCAGTAGCTGTTATCCTAACCTCAACAACAGCTTCCGTTTTTTTAAAGAGAATTGTTGAAGAATGGCAGTAACTGAGGGGAGGATGGCAGCAGATGCGAAAAGATGCTGCTAGGGTTTTTACTTGAGGCGTTACGCTGTTCGGGCAGCGATCCTAGCGCACAATCATCAGAGATAGGACATTGAGAGACGGAAAATAAAAATTATGGGGTACTAATAAATGTCAGCGACCTACTCGAGCAAGTTGAAATCTGGTGGGATTAACGCCCCCGGCTAAAAATCCCTCCGAAAGTTCAACGATCATCATTCTCAACTCCCAATCCCACGTCTGTCAGGGACTGCAGCTGAAGTGATGGAACGCGCTCTCATTGTGCCACCTGACGTGGTGACTAACCTCGAACGCAACAATATGAAACAAAACGAAACAATAACTCAGTATGTGATAGATTCGAGAGCATGCTGGATTAAATAAATGATAAAAACAACTACATATTTCGAGAGATACCCACTACCAAATAAAACCTGGATTAGATCCAGTAAAGTTAAGGGAAAGAAAAAAGAAAAATTATCACTCACACCAATTAACGCTTCAGTATTGGGTGGAAGCCGTAACGCCGCTTCGGGCAGGGTATTCTTAGGAGTTGCTTGTGAGAAGCGAGATCGAAGGTCGTAGACTGATTTTGGTGCATCGGCAGTGGCTGCCATTTCTACGCGAGCTCCCTGTGAGGGGTATGGCCGAAGTCGAACGCTGAAAAGTAACCTTTGACTCTACTCGAACGGATATTTGGAAATGCTTCTTTTTTTTTTGAATTTCCATGAGCAGTACTCCAGACATCGATTGTCCACGTTTAAGTTATTAATGGAAGAAGCGCTGCATTACCACAGTAATAGCAGACGATTGAATTTCTCATTTTATTGAGCGTAAAATCCCTTTTTTTCCCGTCACTCTCGAGTTTCAAAGGCAAACGTTGCCCCCTTCCAAAGGTAAAGCCCCGCCATTCAATAAAAAATTTTCTATCAAAATTATAGCTGCTAGCAATAAATACGCAACAGAAGTGTCCGAAACAGCTGACTTCTATTGTTGTCAGAGATCAAAGCAAACTCCACCAAGTCGTAGTATCAACAATAACAATGACCTGAGCCGCTTCCCTTCGTTACAAATTCCACAGTAAAACCAGAAATGAATAAAATACAACCGATTACAGAATAAATATGAAAATAATTGGGAAAAGTGAAAATCCAGAAACAAACTTACCCATCTGCCAGTCGCCGTAAAGACGAAGAGCTCTTATTTGACGGTTTCACGCCTTTCACAGTCCCTTTACCAGCCGCTACAATCACTCGGGAAATCTGAAATTAGTACTGTATGATCTAAAGAGTAGTGGACCCGTAGATCACCGTCCCTTTCCTACTGTATTCCTTGACATAACGGCCCTATTCTTCCCTAACACATCGTTTCCGCGGCATTTTC
Organism: Ancylostoma ceylanicum; assembly: GCA_000688135.1. Lineage (NCBI taxonomy): Eukaryota > Metazoa > Nematoda > Chromadorea > Rhabditida > Ancylostomatidae > Ancylostoma > Ancylostoma ceylanicum. The sequence continues at coordinate 118,900 of JARK01001467.1, forward strand.
CCTATTGTGTCCTTAAGCACCACTATTCTCTCTTACTTGTGCAACACCAATATCCATAAAACAACCTTTACTTCTCATTACAACGAACAACAACCATGCTATTAAGCATACTGAGTCTGTAAGAGAGCAAACACAACATTTAGGTACTGCTACAACATGCTGAAGAAAAAATCTGGGACGTGTCCTGGAACGGAAAGGCAAGTTCTGTGGGCAGGCTCATAGCCGTGTACCGGCTGCACGTGCAAGAAACGGGGCAGTACACAAACAAAAAACAACAACAAAATCAAACAGAAACACAAGCTCTTCTACAAGAGAATTAATTGTACAGCGGGTGTGTGCCAGTCGCATGATACATGACAACTTATGGTACAATCTTAAGGCAGTTAACTATGACTGCATAAGACTAAATAAAAGTGTGTCACAACGTAAAGAGACTAAATGAGGTGCTGGGTAAAAATAGATAATAGAACACTGCAAAACATTACCTACCTAGATAAAACCGCTATAGACACAGCTAAGAGCTAACAAAACGGCAAGTTACAGATCACAACTATCATGTACTGTGCTAACAGAGAACAAATCGGTTTATAGTACAAAAATAAATGTGGGCTGGAAAAAAATGTGCAGAGTACTTTGTACAAGAGTTCGCCCGCTAAGAATAAAACGGAACGATCTGCAGTAAAACCACTTTGGCTTGGACTCAAGAAGAGGATCTCGAGTTCTTTAAATAGTTCCATGCTAGTTCCGTGCACAGTCGTTCTCAATCGTCCTTGCATCACACAGCACCGCTCGTCTGCTGACCCCTGCCGCACCACCTATGAATAAGGCATAGGTGGTGCGGCGCGGCACAGCAGACGGGCGGCACAGTGTGATGCAAAGATGATTGAGAGCGACTGGAGTACACGGCGTCTCAACTTTAGGTGACCGTGCGTGCATCATCGTGATGGAGAAAGGGGCGTATCCAAGCGACTCTGATTGGCGCACTTGGGCCGCCCGCCACGCCCAACTGTTTGGACTCGAACCGCGTCAGTCTCATGATAAATGGTCTATTTGTGCTTAGCGCCGTACGAGTGGAACAGGTGGGCGTGACGGACGGCCCGAATAAGCCAATCAGAGTTGTCTGGTTACACCCCTTTTCCCTCACGATACACACCCTAGATGACCTCATCCTGAACTTTTAGACAGGAACTGGTTTCAAATAGCGCAATGTTGACACCATTCTTCCTGACGGTCATTACTTCTACCTATTTGGTCTCTTTTGCATCACTCATCCTCACTATATGATAGAATCTTCAGGTAATTAAGAATAAAGCGCCTAGGCTACAGGGAGGCAATTGCTGTCCATTCAAACAGCCAGTCCAAAAAAAGGAAAGAAAAAGAAGAGAAGTCAGTAAATGGGCTGGAAATTCCTATTTCTGATTCACATGGCAAGCATGCTACCTCAGTTTGCAGTCCCCTAACTGGCGCATTTTCCTACGTGGTTCTGTTTTTATCGAATTTTCTCTGGTTAAATGAACTGAACTCTGCTGCTGTAATCCTCTACGAGTAGAGCAGCAGCGACGAAAGAACATAGTATGGGTTTAAGACACATAGGCCTATTTCGAAGGGAATATTTCAACAGCAAAAGCCAAAAAAGCGCTGCTGGTTTAAATTTCAGGCACTGAACATAAAATGCTACAGTATAACTAACTTTTCGAACTGCGTAACCTTTGGCAACATTGTTGCCTGTTTCACGCAGCTTTTATTTCCTTAAATGGGTGCTTTTAGCAACCTTAGAAATTGTGTATGGCATTCCTTTCAAAATTACTCGTCCCAAAATCCAAGAGAAACTGGAGATTGGACAAAGAAAGGTAGATCAGGAAAGATCACAAGAACAGGGCAACGATTCAAAAGCGACGTATAACCGGTGTCAGCGTTGGTGTGGTGGCGAACTGGAACAATCCGGTCAGTGTATGAGCACGACGATCGTTCAGATGCAGTCGCTGAAACACACCAACACCAGATTCCACGCCACAACGAGTATAAAGCAACCGAACAACTGTAACTAACAACAAGGCAAAAATTAGTGTGAATCATGGGCATGAATCCAAGAACAATACCCTTAAACTATGTGAAGTGCTTGACAGCATGCAGGGGTACACATGCTTTGAAGATAACTATGTAGCATTGTAAGACTCCACAGATAAGGTAGAGTATTAGACAAATTACGAAGGAATAACTATCAGACATTAGCTTATAAAAATACTGTCATACCCTAGAGGGAGAACTACTGATTGTCTACACTCAATCAGCTGCTTCAGAGCAACAGAAGGGCTATGAAAGAAATTGTTCACAACTTTCCATGAAGACTGCATTCTCACGTTGGGCAAGCAACTTGCACCGCGTATAAGCAAAGCCTTTGTCGTACACAATTAAGACAATCCTTTGAGAGAATGTTACCACTTAGCGAAGACAATCCTTTGAGAGAATGTTACCACTTATAACGAATCCCACAACAGCTACATATAACATTAGTAAGTTTGAATTTCTTTGATTTCTCTGACTTGCATGAGCTACAGAACCGAAATATACCTTCGAGAAATAAAAAAAGAAATAAACAACAGAAACTAACCGGTGGTGGAGGAATGATTCCAGCAAGCGACCGTGCAACCATACGGGACCTCGATGAAGCTGAAGACAGAGCGGGACTTGGCGTCCCAAGTGGCTTAATTGGCGTTGTTGGAGAAGAGAAGCGAGGTGATCCGACAGGCGCTGTGGTGGTAGATTGTCGCGACGTCGCCGGGAAAGGAGACGGAGGCTAAAAATGACAATTCTTTAATACACTCGAGACTTTATTCAGTTTTTTTTTTCTGTCACTTACGTGGGCGAACGTATTAGTACCACAGCCTCGTCCATTCATGTATAGAGGTGGTGTTTCAGGGAACAGATTGCTAGCTATCGATGGCATGTGAGAAGCATGAATCGAAGGCGCCACATGGGGCGCATGTTGGCTCCGTACTTTTATTGCTAGTAAGCGATCACCTTGTGAGCGTCCATACGAGTCCAAAGCGGTCTGAAAAGTCGTACTAAAAAAGTAAAAATATCCATTACATCGTGAACCCGACCACACACATCTCTTGCGCTCCCTCATCGCTATGCTGTTTCAACGAAAAAGGTAATACTAAATTAAGAGTATAAACAAAAGGTACCGCTCCAGACGCACAGACGCTTGCCTCTCTATTCGGCGCAAATTGAAACATTTAAAGGCGTAGTAACGAAAAAAGATGTGGTCAATATCTACACTAACAGAGCAAGTCATGATATATTCAAAGAATGCATATCCGAGGAGAAAGACAGGAAAACGAGTACCAAAAAAAAGGAGTAGTACCTCTGAGGTCACTCCCGGGGATGTTGGCGCATTCCCGTTCTTGTCCAAAGACTTCTTTGTCCGCCCGCGAAGAGGAAGTATGTTTGGACGAGGTCGAGGTAGTACATTTTCTCCATTTATCCCATTTTGGATAGGATGTGAAAGGCGAATTTCATCCACCTGAACGAAACCAAAAATTTAAAAATACAACAATGCACAGAAGGTGCTATCTCAACGAAGATGAATTGTGATGTGAGGGCAGCAAGAAATGTCTGATTCAAAGCAATAAATTTCCAAAAGAAAGATAATTAATGAATTGTGAGTACCTTCGACACAAGCTTTCCAACAGTTTTCCGCTCCGATCCAACATCGTGACCAGTATGGCGACGTGCTTTCTGTACAACGTTGTTCTGTGACATGGACCAGCAAAATTTTTGCATAGCTACCTGAATCGCGAAAAATTGGAAAATAGACAAATTTTTCGTGCGGAAGCATATGTAAATGAAGAATAATCACTACGAATTACTATACTTACAAACTAAATGGTAATAAAAGCGAATCAACAAAGAAAAAGAACTAACAAGATACTCCTGTTGCGGTCCAATGACACTTCCTGGCCTGCATATCCGTAGCCAAGCCATGCATTCAGCGGCGTTCAAGCCGAATTCCTTCATCATCCAACAAGCAATCAACGTTCCAGTTCTTCCAAGTCCTAAACCTCTACTTTCAAACTGTGTCATACGAAGAGATAAGGAAGCCTAATACGAACCGGCTTTGCAATGTACAGCAACTGCTCCTTTCGAGTTATCAACAACACGGATGAACTTCTCCACAATATCCTCAGATGGTGTGCTTCCGTCAATGAAAAACAAGTCCACATGTTCGAATCCTGCGTCGGTGAACCTAGAATCTATCCAATGCGGGTGGAATTTATGAAATAAAACCTTTTAATGACAACGTCACCATCAAAAAAAAAAAAACAAAACAAAACATGGTTGTAAAGAGCTCAAAGATATCGCATAGCATACTTTTTCGCATCGTACATTCTCATGTTCAATCGAACAATCGTTGTAATATTCGTCGCACGAAAATAGTCGAAATACGTTTCGGGTGAGTGGTATGGATATCCTGGAATGAAAAGGGCTAAATCAAAAAGAACAAAAATGATAATAAGTGAATATATGCGAGAAGATACGAGAAAAATAGCCCTAGTGTTAGAAACGAGTGGGCTGATACTAAAGACTGCTCATTCCAGACCCTGGCGATTATTTATTCATTTATTTGTTTGTTTATTCATTCATATGCACTCAGGGTGCTCCACTAAAATCAGTTAAAATCAGCTGAACAGATAAAAGGCAAGTATAACGAGATTAACGTTAGATCATTATGCTTAAATCATGCGCTGGGCCTCAGTGCATAAAGAAGCCAGAGCCAGAGCTGATAGAAAACTTCCACAAGAAGATTATACGGAAAAGTACTTAAAATACTCACCATCTTCTATACGGGACTCGTTGTGTGGTCCACAAAAGCTCAAGATCTTCCCTGGAATAATCCAATTCATGTCACCGTTTTCGACCCGCTCGTATAACTCGTACTCTTCCGCATCGAAAGTGTTGATGTCAAACCACTTGTGATGGAGACCCTGGAAACAATAAGACGTTGGAAAACATTAAATAAGAGATTGGCTTCAAATTTTGGAACTAAAGTGGGTTCTTTTGGTTATTCCAAACATTTCCGCTGTGGATATTTTGTTGTGTAGAGCAATTAGAACCATAACAATGAGAGTTACCTTCTCAACTGCTCTGAGAACATCATGCAGATGCAGCAGATACGTCGGTTCACCAAGTGCAGCATCGCGGAAACCAATGAACTTCGGCGGTTGGGCTGCCTCTAACCGAAGATACGCAGCGTCTGCTGTTACTCCATGATATATAATCTGAGAGGAAATACTGGATAACACTAAGAAGCTGATATGAGCTCGTAATACAGATGAAATACATTCAAGTGAGGAGAAGAAATAATGCAGAGGTTGGAAAGTAAGACCAGCTGCATAATAAGAAAGTAGTGGGGTTATCTAAACAGAAGTTGATGTGAGTAGCACAGATTCAGCGCAATGCAATCGCCGGGTACAGGCAAATCTAGAGCGAACCAACTGATCGGGCTTCGCTAATCCAATCATGACGCGACATTGCACTTTTGGATATGTGCGGTCAGCAAAACCGTAAAAAAAGCATTTCCCGACCAACACAAGCGTTCACCACCGAGAAAAGAAAACAAAGCGAAGTTTTGAGCGGAGAAATAGGATCTTATAAGCAATCCTGGATAGCCGTGCTACGAATGCATGTGAATTTAAAGCTCACCAAGTAAGACGCCATAATATAGGCACCATTGACACGATTCCGTTCATCGCCGTCCGTATACACCACGATTTTCCGCTTCCGCTGCGACTAAAAGAACAATTTCAGTAACTATTCAATAAAATCTGATAAAATGTAGTGAACTAAGAGAAAGCCCGAAGTTAGCAAACATCGAAAGTCAGCTCTCACAGTTCTCATTCACTACCCCGAAAAAAAAGGAGCACCATCACTTACTAACCAGTAAGGAAAAGAAAAAGACTAGTCAAGGGAGAGGATTAGGGAATCTCATCAAAATCTCTTCCAATAAAAATTTCGCCAAGCCTCCCTCATCCCGCTTAGGAGCGGGTACACCATTCGATCCTGTTTGATTTTAGGAAAGTTTTCCCATCCTTGTACTTATTTATGGATTTTTAGCCTATCGTTGTATTAGTTGTGAGTTTTCTTGTTATCAGTACCGCACCACGAGTGCAATAAAAATTAAAAATCGAAAAATTGAAAGTCCCTTGGCATGAGTACGATGGTGTAGAAGAGCGAAGGACAAATATGCGCGATGCGCATATTTGTAACGATGATAATGCCTAATATGGTAATGTGCGTGACAGGTGCCAACAGGTGTTGAGAACGGTCAGAATTACAAATGCCGTTTGCTAATTATGATTCAGCTCGATCCATATGAGTGACGCGGACGTTTGACCATTTCGATACATGCAAACCAGGCGCAAACACCAGTGCTGGGCTGGGATTCATGAAACGCTAACCACGCAAGCCAACGTTGGTTCGCATCATTGGTTGTGCTGTAGACTACGAGATGATAGGAGTCGCAGGACTCGAAAGTTAGTTTTTGAGCTCGGTTTATGTGTTCATGAATCCTAGCCCTGCTTCATCTCCACTATCCTTCTGGACAATTTATCAACTTTAACCGAATCTCGAAAGGAAAAATGAAAAAAGACCATAAAGCATAGCAAAAAGAATGTGGTTGCGCATATTCATGAGATTGCCTAAATCACCCACCCCTTGGAAAGAACCCGCAGAAATACCCATTCCCCTCTGCAGGTTCAGATATGCAGCAGATGACTACAGTGGGCATGGCAAGAGCTATCTGTGGGATATGTGAATGAGGGCCCACAGCAACGTAATCGCCCCAAGCACTGAAATCGCTACCTTGCGCTGCCGTAATCGCTAGTTCTGATGGAATTTAATGTTTTCCCGTCAAAAAGCCACCAGATACAGGGAACGTCAACAACGATAGCCATTCCCGCGGAGGCAACATCCACGTGGCGCGGACGAGCGCTGTGGAAGTTGGGTGTTGCCTCGCCCGCGCCGCGTGGATGTTGCGGCCGCGGGAGTGGCAGTCGTCATTGACGTTCCCGGAACGATTAATACCAGTGAATAGCTCTAAGATGAGCCGTCACAGCGGTGCAAAATAGTTGTTACAACGATTGCGCCACACTGCACCTTCCGTATTATAATTTTCACCACATAGGTTACTTTTCATTTCTCAATTAAATGCCCAATCACTACATGATCTAAACAACGAATAGTGAGCTAAAAACGTACTGTATCACTACAAAAACCGTTGTCCTTCTAGTGTGAGAAATATGAAACCGTTATTCCTTAGTCATAAACAGCGAACAATGAGAAAAATAACCTCAATCAATCCATGAAGATATCGAGTAAATCTGTACAATACGGACAAGTTGAGCGGCCCGAAATCTCCGTAGAAGGGCTCATAGTGTACCTGTAAAGAGAAATTAAGAAATTTATCTTCAAATTGAGCCAAATATTACCTAGCATTTAGCATTCATTAGAATGGTTCGTCTGAACATAATAACATATCACTGCCAGAGAATGCAAGATTACCGAAGCAACCCTCTTTCGGGGAAGATCACAGCTACAGTAAGCAATCAATGATGGGCGGACAGCACAGGTTTCTTGGAAGAGGTCAGCGCAGTTGTGAACGCCTACCTACACGTTGTCGAGAGCTTTTCAGCCTAGCGTTCTTGGTTTACCGGTACAACATTCTTCTTATTGTAACTTAGATTCATCTCCTATTTCAAGGTTGACTAGATTCATCTCGTAATTCCTATACAAATGTTCTCCCCTATTCCTAAAATGTACTTAAGTGCCTGGCATCATTTCTTAGAGCGACAGTGTCTAGAGGACTCAACTCTCAAGATGAAAACGGAAACGGGTGATCGTGCAGAATACTCTCTACAACTGAACTCCAGTTCGATCAAATTGTTACCTTGAATTTCACATTGAAATTACAATTCCAAGTAAGTGCATGACCATTATTTATCACTTATAGGAAGGAAAACCCCTTTACTCAGTACTGGCTGAATTGAGTAGAGTACAGCGAACTCTCAAACGGTCGTAGATAAAGGCCGGGACCGCGGCGCGGTTCTCCCCTGTGTCTCTGCCCAGCAGGCCGGCTGCCTAGGTGCAGCAGACAACTAGAGTGCCCGCGCCGCGGTTCTGGCCCTTGTCTGCGACCGTTTGGAGTTCACTGCAGTTAACTAACGGAATAATCAACAAAGTTGATGTAAAATACCAACCACCTTCTATAAAAAACTATACCACAATGCTCACCCGATTGTCTAAGTCGATGTATCGCACGTGAGGGTCAGTTTTAAGCGGAGGTACGTTGAATGAGGCGAAGTAGAGTTGTTTCGGTAGTATTTCGACAAGATTTCCGTGTAGCGAACCACTTTGTATAAAACTGCCGGAATTCGCCACCATTTCGTTCGTCCTTAGAAATCTACCGTCACACTATATAACACATCTGAAAGTGATGAGATTATTGTCAACAGCTTCTTTTTCTTCGAAGAAACCAAGTGCACGTTCTTAGTGTCATGAAGAAACTGGAATGTTTGCAATAGAGGAGGACAGCTTAGAGAAACAGAGAAGGGTTTAAAAAATCGATTGGAAATAAGGCAATTCTTTCGGAGTGAACATGAGCTTATAAATCGAATGCTAATCCATGCTAATGAAGCAAAAGTAAATTGAGTTGTGATCGTAAAACTTGAGAAAATCTAGTTCTATTTTGGCTTTTTATCGTAAAAACACACGCAGCGTTAAGTAACAAAGAAAGAATGAATGGTTCGAAAGTAAAACATAGCAAATCTTTTCGGTAATGAAGAAAAATAAAACCACCCACGCATGTCAATGAAAATACTGACAAAATAGAACATTTCACATATTGTACAATAGATTTACAATTGCCGATTAGTACAATACAATTTCGACCGAATGAAAAGCGAATAAATTCAATTAGTTTGATAAACAATACATAATTTTCCATCCAAAAAATCAGATATTTCAAAAGCACAAAGCTTCACAGCCCTTAAATTCTTTCATTCAAAGCTGAAAAACTCTCCCTTTTCTGAAGATTTCGATTTGACTATCTAATCGAAATCGAATATTCGAATATCGAATTCTGTCTAATACACCATTCGATACATATACTACCGCCTAGGCAATCACATTGAATATTTTTGCTCCAAATCCTAGGCTTAACCGTCAACTGAAAGCTGATATAGCTTTGGTATTGTTAAGTTTTCCGATAAGGTTACCGCAGTGCTTCGTAAACGTAGAGAACCGTGCCTTTTATACAGTCCTTCTCAAAAGGATAGACGGATTGCGCGTGCGGTTTCTTATCGTTGCGGCTGCAGAATCGCGGCGGGACTTACTCGACCTCTCACTTGGAGCACGCTCTCTCCGCATACCTCGTTCAGGTCCCGCCGCGATGGTGCAAACGAGCAATCCGTCTATCTTTTTGAAAAGGACTGTACAGTAAAGCAGTGCTGGTAGCACTATCTTGTCCTAATGGCGGAACGTTGTTTTGAATAGTGCTTTCAAGTACTGTGCAAAGAGAAGAACGGGAGGAAAAGAGAGAAAATTATCAAAGAAATGAAGAACTACAAAAGAACTGCTCACAAGTTCACCGCTCACTTTCATAGCCACAAGCAAGAGTTCGAGTAATTAAGGGTGCGGGGCAGTAGAGAGGAAGGAGCCGGAACCAGCGGTGTTTTTCTCACCACTCACCACTGTTGTTTATGTTTTTGCCAGAGGGGACAATTAGGTCGAAGGCACTTCAGACTGTGATACACCCAGAGTTTTAATGACTTTTACTGCAATGAACGTAGCGGACAGCAAGTGTCAATTATTGTAATTAAGGAGTTCATATGTTCTCGTCCAATGTACAAGTTGTGTTGTGTTTGGAGTTTTTATTACAATGAAGGTCAATCGTTATTGCACCGCAGGTAAAGGAGGCCGAATCGCATCGCTCGTTAACGCACGTTGATACGAGCTAACCCAGAGGATTAACTTCTAGGCTAGAGCGTATCAACATGGGTTAACGAGTGATGTGGAGCGGTTCTCCTTGCCAGCGGTGGAATAGCGATTGATCTTCAATGGAATAAGAACGTCAAACACAATACAGATTGTGCATTAGATGGAACCATATAGGAAACCCTAAATTAATTATAGTACCGCGGAATGGAAACTTTGCTGAGTCTCGTTTTTATAAATTCTGATTAGTGAAAACTATCTAAACATAGGAGGCAAAACCACTTTGACCCAGCATGCCTATAAACTCACAAATAGAATTTACAGCTTCTTCATCGGTATGAATTAGTATTATTGTATTGCATTTCCAACATAGGTCTGTTCTACCTTTTTCAGTTGGTTCGTCTTTGGTTCTGACAATGGGTTAAGCTCTTGGCTCAATGACTGATGGCACACCCTCGTTGTGCATTGAATGAGTAAATGAATAACTTTTTCCGAAAAACGAGCTGTGATCTACCCCCTCCCTCTCCCCTGTGTATCCGAATGTTGTGACCTACTCAGGGAACTGGTAGGTCAACAGGAGCACTTCATTTCTTCAGAAATTAGAAAAAAAAACATTTTTTTTCAAAGGGACAGGTGAGAGGAGAAGCACAGAGCCGACAAGGTGCGTCAAGACGAAGACAAACAAAGTTGGATCCCACCCAAGGTGATCGGCGCTGGCCCGATGCCAGGAACGCTCGTTGTAAACTTGGCGCGAATCGATAATTGTTCGAACCGTGGCATTAGAGCGAGCGATCGGCAGAGGAGCGCGTCATGTTGCACTCTTGAAGCGACCGCTTACTAGAAACTTAACAACTCCTTTTCGGGCTAAAACTACTGATTTGTAGAGATTCTTTTGGGTACCAGCTGTGATCAGATCAACAGAAGAGATACAGGCTACAGAAGTCGCCAGATGATGACTTGCTAAGTACTAGTTGCTGGAGGCAATCAAACACGGGCCAGTGCCCTCGCTGGCGCGCGTGGGTTAATGTGTGATATGCCGCATGGCATCACAGCCAAACATGCGCACAAAAACCGGTCCCTTGTCCCACCACGCAAAGTTACCTGCACTTGTCGGCAATTTATGAGTGAAAGTGAGGCAAGTAATTCGAGTAACAAACATTTCGGCGAGCCTGGAGAAGTTTTGACGAAAAAAAATGCCAAAAAAAAACCTTCTGAAGAACAAATGACTGCTGCTCACATTGTTCTTGTACACCTGAGAACAACACAAAAATGATTTAGCTGGGAAATATAAGTTGTCACAGGGAACTTTTTAATTACCGCTCAAACTGTAGGCCGCAGTTAATTACCCAAGTGATTTCAATGGTCGGGGCTCGCAGCACGCATTACACTACACGCTCTGATTGCTCGCGCATCCACAAATTTCATTGTTGTTATAGTGCGTTTCACCAGAATTATAGTTGATATGACAGCAGAAAGAAAAAGAATGCGAAAGTGTGCGGCATTTGGAGAGAAAGAAGAGAAAAGCAAGTTGTTTGCACGAATACTCAGTTGCCGTGGTGTCCAAAACAAGCTTTACCACCCTTATATTTTCGTCGAATCATCTTTCTTCCAGTGCACCTTTACAAGCGGCTGGTAAGTAGCGTGCGCGCGCAGGGGTCTCTAACTTTTGATCTTTGCTATAAGTGGAGAGGGACCTGGATTACAGCAGCAGTCAAATTCACGACAGCTTTGAATCTCTAGATGGTTCATCGGTATCGGCTATATTTCATACCTATTGTAGATTTAATGGACCAGGTATTTAATGGACCGTTCCTTTTATTCGCTGATGGAGTTGCTCCATATCCGTTTGGCACATACCCAACCAGCCCCGTTTCCCTCTATCTGAAGACAAAATTCAATTTTTTTTCGTCTCGCCACCCGCACTGACCTCGTGGGTGGTCTCGTCAATCAATGCGCTCCATGCACAAATTGTGCTCCAATCGTGGTTCTGTGTTCCTTCGTCATTTCCCATTCATTTGCTATCAATTTTCTGACGTTTTCATTGCAAAATGTTTCTGTCTGCATTGGTAACTACATTTATGGACTGCTACGGATAGGGTCTATCTTGTTTCAGACCATGAATCAGCCAAAACGGCCGAAAAAACCAATGACCGAGGAAGAAAGGGCGGCTCTGGCAAAGAAACTCGATGACGATCTTGAGCAGTTCATTGAGGAAATGGCTGCAAGGAAGGTATTGCTTTTTCATACTTGACAGCTCTTCCACGTTTATTTAGTGGTTTCCTTCTCTTCTACTCTTTGTATTATATTCTTTGAATGCTCTGGATGCGTTGACGTTTTCGAATTTCGCTCTTTAATTGAACCAAGATGATTCATTTTCATCTTCGGTGTATCTTCTTACACCATTTATGCGGCCAATTTCAAAATAACGCATGAATCTACAGTTCAGGCAGCCGAAAATGTCGAGAAAAAGCCTTTCGACTTCGACGAGTGGTGCAAGGATATAGATCAGCACCCTGCCTTCATGAAGGATCTGGAGACGGGCTTGAAAGGTCGATACGCTGACACGATCAGCGCCCTCCAAGTGGGTTAGCCTCTACTGATCCTTCTCTTTTCTGAATATACTGTGAGGTTCACCAAAGATTTCTTTAGGCGATGAAATACGACGAGGATGACGCTGAGGACAAGCAGCTGAATGCGGAACGCCACAAAAAAGAGGGAAATAAACATTTTGAATTGAAGAAGTATCGGTGGGCAACTGATTGTTATACTGAAGGTAGTTGTTTCAAGTATTTCATTTTATAAGTTATGACAATGCTAGGAGAAATCCCTGTTTATCCTGTAGTCCATCAAAATATCATTAAGTTCTCCCCTTACAGGAATAAAGCAACAGTGCTTGGATCGCAAATTGAACTCAGTTTTGTACAGTAACCGAGCCGCAGCGCAAAAACACATAGGGAACTTACGCTCGGCCATAAAGGACTGCGCTATGGCTCGGAAGTTTGATCCAACAAATTTGAAGGTATGATTAATGCGTTATCGGATTAATTTAGGCACAATTTTTTTTGGCGTCTATCATCATGAGGGAAAAAGGGGCGTAGCCAGGCGACTCTGATTGGCGCACTCGAGGGCGCCCGTCACGTCCACCTTTTGACTCGTACGGCCCTAAGCACTAATGGACCATGGAGTATGAGACTGACGCCGTTCGGTGTCAAATGGATAGACGTGGCGGGCGGCCCCAATGGGCCAGTGAGAATCACCTGGTTACACCATCCTTCCCCCATGATGATACACACCCCAAATTTTTAGTTTCTGTTGTAGTATGCTATATGTCCAGGCCGCCGTGAGAGGTGCTGAATGTCTGCTGGAGCTTGGTTATGCAAGCCAGAGCGTAGAATGGATTGAATTGGCTAAAAAGACCTTTGCCCTTGCTAAGGAGACAGAAGAGGACGGTATGACTTAGATTTGGATCAGTTTTTTGAGTTTGGGATTTCCTTTATTGCCATCACGACCTGAACGGCTTCATTCAGAATCTTCGTATGACTGTGGCTTTCTGTCATTTTATTGCTGTTCCGGTCATTCCTCACACTCTTACCGTAGTTGGGCGATTTTGTACTACATATTTCCATTCCTTCAGGCAACGTCACGGAAGCAGAAAGTAAACAGCTCGATACCTTAGAAGGTGTGAGAGAAAAAGCTACACAGGCAGTATTGTTAGAGGAGCGGAATCAACGGAAAGCTCGCGCAGAAGTAAGTACCACTTCTTTTTTCCTAAACAGCGATATTTTCCAACAGTTCCATTTAGGAGAAGAAGGAGACTGAGGCTAAGCGAAAATTACTGGCTGCTTTGAGCGAGCGCAAACTTAACCTCCGACCTCGATTACCGTTCAATCGACCTGAGTTAATGGATTGGTCACTTTTGGAGGTGAACCTGTCGCAAACACCAGAGGTATGCTGCTTTTCAACATTCTGTGTTTGTATTGAGGCTGTTCATGGCAATGAGGTAAATTTTAAGCACTACCGCGTTTCTTTCAACGATGATGGTCATCTTCAGTGGCCGTTTTTGATACAGTATCCCCAGGTGGGTTGAGCTCATTGCTGTTAGGTGTTTGTTTTCGAGAGAGTCAGAGCTGATTAAAGTATCAGAGTGTAATTCGAACTAATATTTGACTTGGAATAAGTCGATAATTTGAAAATCCGAGTTAGATAGACATTCTAGGCGTTGGAGAAAAGGTGAGAACGGCTGCAATAGTCTCGCTTTTTGGAATATGCGAATTTTCAGATTTATTGGAGATCCAATATTTATTTGAATTTTCATTCCAACATTTGGTTCCAAGTATAGTTTCCGATTGTTCTATGTGGATCATGTGCTTTTTTTACGGTTGTCTGATCTCATGACATTTTTTTGACGCTGGAGGCGCAGTTCTGCTTTAGTTTCCCCACAAAACATTCCAGGATTCTGTGCTTTTGATAGCTAAATTAACCTAGTTGGGAAAAGTTCGTGTTCATTTAATCAAGCAGCACTGTCAAAATCCTTTTTTCTGATGCCAACACTTCATCCCATGCCATTCTCATATAAGGTTTCTTGTGAAAATCGATACTAATTGTGACAGATTGAATTAGATTATATTAAGTTGCTAAAGTTTGTTTATTGAATCCTGAAGTATTCGAAAATTGCTGCCATTCGGCCGTTGCACAATGTAGTGATGTTGCTTTGTGGATTTTTTTATGGATTCGACTTTTTTCAGTGGTGCATAGCAAGGTTGTTATAGGTTGGACAGGTTGACGTATTGACAGATTGCGATCAAACATCACAGATTGGTTCCGTACTGCGGCCGATGTTGGAAACACCAGCGGAGTGGGATAGTGATCATAAATTCAGGTATTCTAGTTTGAGTAACCTTGCCAGCGTCAAACTGTCCTGGGTTTTGAATATTTGGAGCTCCTGGATCAATTTTTCAAGCATTTTTCTGCCGTCTCCATCCATTCCAAAAGTTGTACTACTTCGACGTTTTCAGGATAGATAATATTCGAATGTTCGTTTCTGACGAATACAACGAGTACGCCATGGAAATTTTTGAATGGTCAACGTTCGGTTCAATATTGAGTCTACCAGGCTTCCAAGTCGTTCAAGGTTTACCGGTGGTAATGGTACGTTACCCTTTCTCGTTGTGGTGTTGGAACGTACCACTGATAGTTTTTAGTTCACCACACGAAGATCTGATTTCAGATTTATACTCGAGACGAGGTAGACCAGAAGTTCACAGCTATTGAAGACAATAAGTTTGTTATAAATTAACCATCTATGCGTTGTTAAAATCTGTTATTTCTTGTTTTTTTTTTCTGTTGAACACTGTGATGTTATGGCATATTGTTGATTTTGCAAAGCTTGATAAATTGTGATATACTTTATAATCCCGGCGGGACCAAATTTTTTGCAAGAAGGGGAGCAGTGTGCGGGGGCCAGTTATTGTCCTCGAAAAACAGCAGGAACAGCCGTCTACGTTGTCCACCAATTTGATCCAGGTGTCTGAGGTGATATCCTGCTTATAGGTTAGGACACCAATGTCCCCTACTGCTGCTGGCTCAGGAGTTTTTATAGATTAGTGCTTCATAAATGTATTTGTTGGGTAAGATTTTTTTTGTGCTGTAGAGATCGACCAACCTTTAAGAAAACCTAGAAACCGTGTTTTGCGTGAGGCTGAGAGGTGCAAATCCCACGATTAAAATATGCGTGCTCATATAGAATCACGGTTTTTAAATGAATAGTTCTATTCCAGCAATGGTCAAATCCGTGCATACCCATGAAGAAGCCATGCGTCTCCAGAAATCGGTGCAAATTCGATACAGAGCTCACGAAAAACCCACGATTTCCGCAGTCCCATGCAATGGTTCTGCATGGGTACGCATGGGTAATTATCAGTGGCGGACGCAGGGAGGGGTTTTTGAAATTACTCTACAATACAAGTAAAAATCTTGTATTAGTTTATTCTTATTTGTTTATTTTTATTACTATTTTTTAAATAATTTTTATTATGTATTTATTATTATATTTAATATTTTTATTAATTTTATTTTCCGTCTGGGTCCCCAAAACGGCGGAGACCCCAATTTTTT
>JARK01001467.1:136171-149728 GCA_000688135.1 Ancylostoma ceylanicum
CCCCTCCCACCTAGTATCCACCCTTGGTTGCGAACACAGTCAAGCGGATATCCAACAACAGCGCATTTCCGGGTGCATGCCAACTTTATGCGACCTAAAACCAAAACGGAGGACGGTAACACAAAAATTGCGTTCTGCCTGTAGTTCAAACACTGCTTGCATGGCTGAGTCACTCGACACATTGATGTAAAGAGAAGTAGCATTGAAAGACTCCATCTCACATGTATTATAAAATCGTGTACGTATTACGAAGATGGTTCAGAAAGATGGTATTTGAGGTGGCCCGGAAGGTGCTCTGAACTTTCACACCACGGTGGGCCCACCGTTACCCCATGGTTGATATTCGGCATGTGAACCATGAGCAAATGGAGCGGCCACTATGGGCCATTGGTGAGCTCAACGTGGGGCACCCGTTGGAAAACCGGCTGATTTTTGTGAAGAAAACGATGGATTTCCGTGGCGAAACCGAGATTTTCCAGGATTATTTTCAGTAGATTTTGTACAGCAGTGTTTACTCACTGATTCCAACAATATATTGAGAAAATTGGTGGCAATCAAGAAATGGTTCGCCGTGGGGATGGAAAAAAGATGATCTAACAGTGGGCAAACCGTCGGTCATTAGTGGACAAATGGAGAGAAAAGTAGGGAATAGGGATAGGAGGGAGAAGAGTGGGCAAACGGTGGACAAACCGTGGCTCCACCGTGGAAATGGATAGACGGTGGGCTAACAGTGGGAAAAGAGTGGGCAATTGGAGGTTCCACCGTGGGACGGACGAGTTGGAGGGGCCACCGTGGGATAACGGTGGGCCTACCGTGATACAAAAATTCAGAGTGGTCAAAACGCACTATTTCCACACAATGTACAGTGAACTCCAAACGGCCGTAGAAAGGTGTGGGACCGCGGCGCGGCGTTCTTGGGCAGAGACACAGGGGCTCTGCATGCTGGCCCTGGTGTCTCTTCCCAAGAAAGCCGCGCCGCCGTCCTTCCGCTTGTCTAAGACCGTTTGGAGTTCGTGTATGTGTTAGAATTAAGGACAATTTGGAAGTTCAAACCCTCTACTTCTCTTCAGGTAGATGGCAAGATACATGCCCTGTTTGAAGTGAAGGTCATCTTACTTTCGCGTGAACTTAGATTTCTGACTCGTAATAATTTGGAACCGTTTTGAATCGATGCCAAAAGTCCAAAAATGGACAGAAAAGAGAAATTCATTGTCATGATTGACGAGTTCTCATTGTACCAAGACCTCTGTGGATTCGACCACTGGCGGATCCCCAGGGTCCATTTATTACTGGATGGTGTATTTATCTACTAACTTTGCTGCTCAAAGGGTGTGCACTCATCTGCTCTTTTCTCTGTCGTTGCTTTCTGACTATGGAATGTCTTAATTTTTCGTTTAACTGCAGAAAAAAGAATTATGTACTCGCTTACTATACAAATTCGACGGATGACAAGGAGAGGGAATCACCACTCGGTTGGAAACTGTGCCTTGGCACATACCATCTTCTCACAATGAATGAACGCCAGAATATCGGACGAAGACACGCCGTAACGATGCGACGGAAAATCGCATAGTCGGTGTTTCATTGTGCTGGCGTAGAAGAATGAGAAACATAGGAGCACAAAGCCACCGCAGTAGCGCTTGTGGATCTACCCCTTAGGAATGCGTTCAAGAATTTTAAGGGAGCACCGCCGCATCTGGGCTGCCGACAGTGAGAGCTATTGCCCTTCCGAGAGCAATTAACATCCTCTGCGTACCATCTATGGTCTAGGTAAACATATAAAAACTACATCTATCTACAACAAACATTGTGAAGATACAACAGAAATAAGCGATTTATTAAGATACTGATGCAGTATAAAACGTAGTACAATGGGTAGTATATGAGGTTAATGAGGTTATCACTCGAAATTTCAGGTTATCTCAGAATGTGATGGAATGAAATAAGGCAACATGGATGGACTGCACTCGAGAGTTGTAATTCCAGACAGGCAGATGTGAGCGTACGAAGCTAATGAAAAATGAGTACCAAAAACTCTTACGACCATACATCCTCGATATAGCGATCGGCTTTCTGAATTTCCGTCAAGCATGCCATTGCTTCCGCGTCAGACTTTCCTAAATTCAAATTACGCTAGGATTTGAAATTCAAAGTTTGAAAACATTCAATCATCTCCTATTTGGAAAAACTTTTCAGTGCAGATCATATTAACTGGAAGTCTACGGGGCAATTTATGAAAGATGCGTGCGTCAGTCGGGAGTCAGACGGACGCATTTATCTGTGAAGATTTACCCTGTAAACCAGGCAGCGCAGCCTCGACGTCACAAACGCGTCTCACCTGTGTCTGGGTTGCGTCACAGGTGCGTCTGGATCTATCCTTCAGGGCTAGGATTAATGAAACGATAACCTGTCAAAGCAAAGGTGGCTAGCGTGATTGGTTCTCGCATGGACTACATAATGCCAAGAGATGCAGGACTCAAAACTTAGTTTACAAGCCTGCTTCTGCTAGGCTATGCGTTCATGAGTCCTAGCCCAGGTTAACATCGATTAGTGTTTTTTTTCTACTGAATAAATGCAGCGGCAGGATTGATAATATTTACGTACCACGTCCCTCCTTTATAATGTCACGGAAGCATAGAAAAACGTCCTTTGACATTCCTTTTGCGTCACCACAAACGAAAACTCGAGAAGGAACATCAGATCCACTGTTGAATATGAAGTCACAGACCTAGATAGCAACCTTTCTGTCGGGTAAATTCCTCCCTCATATGACAGGAACCTCTACAGTTGCATACCCCCTTAAATACAAAAAAAAAACATTTAGAGAGCCTCATTCATCAGGGCATAGGATAGGTAGCAAGCGTACCTGTCCAATTCTTTGCCTCAACGCATCTTGAACACGTTTGGGGCGATCTCCATCCACTCGGCTTTCACAGAGGATCAATTCTGTGAGAATTCCCTCACGCACGTATGACTTCAATTCGTCACTAAAAATCGGTTGGATCCAAACCATTCGTCCTGACAAGATTACCTAGCAAAACCCAATAACTAGAGATCGTAAAACCCACAGATAGAGCGAGTCCTTTTCCAAGTTCCTACATCCGAAATACAAGTACCTCTTCACGGTTGGGAAATTCTCTGGTTCATTCAGTTTTATATTTCTGGAAAAAGCACGAACATAATACTAACAAACGTCCACCAAATGCATCACTAACTCACAATAAGTGCTGGCAAAATGCTAGAAACACTGCCACTCCGGTGCCAGGTCCAATCATGAGCAACGGCATGCGCGCAGCGTCTGATGAAGGTATAGATGGTGGTGGTAGGCGGAATCTAGCTGGTTCCTTGTGCATTATCTGAGATCAATTGGGTCAATTTCCAGGTCCTCTCTTCTGCTTCTGGACATGTTGCAGAGTGGATTTGGGTTAGTTTAAACTTCATCTTAGATGTTTTTCAATCCAATGAAATGTGAGCCAAAATAATAAATCCATTCACCAAACTATGTGTCACAACAATGACACAGAAAACTTTTATCTTTTATTCCGAACAGCTCGAAAACTACCTGTATCGTGTCGCCGACTTTCAGTCCCAGCAGCCAATCTGTGGCCAACCCATTACGCGCGTACCTGAAAAACATTTGTCAATACCACAGTGGTAATCCAAAAAACCCTATTAACTTTTACTCAAATTCCCGAGTATTCTACAGATTAAATTTTTTGCGCTATTATTTAAGAAAGTGAGCACAACAGTATGATATACACAAGCTCACTCGCCCTCCCATCCTACCACTCATTTCTACTCAAAGTATGTAATTCCATGCCCCAACTAGAAATAAAGGAGGTTGAAGCTAAGGGAGGAATGGGGGGGGGGAGGGAGGGGGGAAGCTTTTGTAGGATGATGAAGCAAGCCATGCCGCAACACTACCCGTATATCCAAAGATAGTTTCACTAAAGCACACCCATCTACTACAGATGCGGGCAATTACCATTCTCTAGCCATGTATTTCCTAGTGCTCAGGGATGTGAAATTTCGTGAAGAAGTCTTACCTCCGCCCATTCTCCGCTGTGAAATTCATGACGGAATAAATAAAACGAACACGACGACCGCGACATGAAGACGCACTGTATGACCTCGGAATAAGTCGTGGGAGAAGCTCTGAAGGCACATTTATATGAATTAATAAGGGAGTACAGAACAACAGCACTAACAATGGAAGCATTTATGTAAAGGACAAGATCTTTTGCACACGATATGGCAACACTGAAGCAAAACTCACCGATGAGCCTGTCAGGAGAAGGTCGTACACTTGGGAAAGCGAACAGAATGTCAGCAAGAGATAGACCTGGCTGAAAGTCATTGATTCAGTGAGCAGACGGTGAGTTATAGGGCAAATTTTCCAGTATTCAATAGAATTGCTGCTCTTCGCTAACCTGTCTCACGAAATCGTTGAACTCGGTGAAACCCTGAGCACTAGTGAGCTCTAGAAGACGACGTTTTTCCTGCTCGTCTTTCGCACCTTCTGCTAATGCGCGTAAAATTGGCTAAAAAAGTATTATCATAGGAAGAAAAACTGTGATGTGATTTGCGTTCAAAACCAACCCGTCCTGGTGTTCTCCGGATATCCAAGCAATAAGTGAACAAATGGCGCAAGGAGCTCTTTGGCGGAACATGAGGTGGAATAGTAGGATTGATCTTCTCTGTAGACGGATTCACTGATACCGTACATACTTGATCAGCAATAGCAAGCATGCCCATTCTAAAAATAATTGACAGTTGACTGCAGCCGGTATGAGAGACCACAGCTACCTGTCAAGAATAAAGTTCACTTCAGGAGCCGGATTTGGGACTACAAAGTAGAACGCATCGCCAGGTTCATATGGCAGTACAGAGTAATGCTCTAGAAAACGCATAAAAACCATATTTTGACGTTGTGCGAAGCGAGGAGAAAAAAGAAGCACAACCAACCTCCTAGATCAACAACTAGCTCATGCTTTGGCTTCACTGCATCGGCATCCGTCAACAATGCAGTGCCGACAACAGTAACATTATAAGGAACGCTAGCTGGAAAAATGCAACAACACACTGAATAACTCTGAAGAATTTCGTCTTTTAGCTAAGACTTACCTATTCCAACCATCTTTGCTCCATTCTGCCATGAAAGACCATGGTTTACATCCAACTTTTCATGGGAAACCGAACATACAAGGTACTCCTGAGGAGCCACGGGGACTCGAAGCGAAGGATCGCTAGACACTTTAGCATTACCTGAACAGGAACAAGTAACTAGGCGAGGCAAGGAACATGTAGATCTGGGATAAGTCAAAGAATTCCATCAACCGTTAGAAAGCTTAACGTGCCAAAGGCTGTTTCTATGATGTTACTATACTCAGACAGAAGTGCCGCGCGAGCGGGCCCCGATAGAGCGGGTGGCAGCCATATCGTGGTCCGCTCGCACGGTTGTCGTGGTCCGCTGGTGCGGTTTTCGTGGTCCGCTCGCGCGGTGTTGCCGCCTGTAACTGTTGTGGGGACCGGCACGCAAGGAATTTTCCGCGCGAACGGGCTTCGACAACACTTACAGGCAGCAAAACCGCGCGAGCGGACCACGAAAACCGCGCCAGCGGACCATGACAACCGTGCGAGTGGACCACGATATGGCTGCCACCCGCTATACCGGGGCCCGCTCGCACGGCACTTTTGTCTGAGTAACCAGTATAAGTAATTCACCTACCCCTGATCAAAGAAACGTCCGGGTACTCGTAAGGGTGAGGTGACAGAATTGGCTCGCTCGGTTCCTGATCGATGCTTCCTTTCTTGCCGTCCACTTCCTCTATTTCCTTCTCAGCAGCGGCGCTTTGATTCTTGCTATCGGCCTCTTCTACCTCTCTCTTTTGAGCTATTTCCACTTTCGTCGTCAAGCGAGACAATACACTGACGTCCAGGTCGAAGCGCTTCACCAGAGCTTTGAAAAGCTCCTCGATCCATGGCTCGACAACGAGTTCAAGGCTGCAAATGAAAATGGATTGAAAAACGGAGATGATTCCAGAGCTTGTGGGATAAGACAGATGAATCCTTTCAGAGATCCTAAATGATTTCGAGGTTTGACCTACGTGATCGCCTACTACAACAAGACACATCAATAATTAGAAACGTTGAAATTCCAAATAAGGCACTTTTTTAGCGATTTCA
Source organism: Ancylostoma ceylanicum (assembly GCA_000688135.1). NCBI lineage: Eukaryota > Metazoa > Nematoda > Chromadorea > Rhabditida > Ancylostomatidae > Ancylostoma > Ancylostoma ceylanicum. Next base: position 142,358 of record JARK01001467.1, read on the forward strand.
GATAGTGGCACTTTTGAATATTGCGCTCTGCCAACATCATGTTCTTAAGAAAGCCTATCACTGGTGAACACGTCAGAGGAAGCTAGAGATAACGGTAACGGACGGTTGTGTACCATGGTGAGGGAAAAGGGGGCGTAGCCAGGCAGCTCTGATTGGAGCATTGGGGCCGCCCGTCACTACCACCTTCTTTGACTCAAACGGTGTCAACCCAGTGACACATGGCCTATTTCTGCTTGGCGCTGCACGAGTTGAAACAGGTGGGCGTGACGTGTGGTCCAAATGCTCCAATCAGAGTCGCCTGGTTACGCCCCTTTTCCCTCACGATGAAACACACCCATAACGGACCACTGAGTTGGATATGGTTAGCCAAATGTTGGTACCGCGGTAAGCCCACTCCGCTGCCTGGGTATTTTTATTCAACAGTACTGCGACCAGCTCGTGAAGCCTATTTTGTAGCATAATCAACCAAAAAAATGTGCGAGAACGCCCACATTGCAAACTAAGGGGAACAAAGGAACAAGGAAAAAAAAACGAAAAATTCACATCTTTTCCAATTATGCGTCGTCAAAATTCAAGAAAACACTACTCCGTCACCAACCCCACTTGATCGTCAGCATGCCCTGTTTCGATGATTGGTGTAGCACCGAGATATTTCAACTGTGTATCGATCTTTTTAGGTACTCCCTGGAACGTTGAATAATTTGAATCACCAAGACCTGAAACATCGGCAACCGAAATGAAGGGAAAAGAGAACGAAAAGTGTTTGTTTACCAAGCAGGGCATAATCCAAATCCTCCAGAAGGTTTCTCTTCAAACTTTTCCTCATTAAACGCCTGACAAAGCGAGCAGCGTTCTCCGGTGCGTCACCATCGCCGGTAGATGAAACGACAATAACGGCGAACGGTTCTTTCTCAAGGTGAAACTATAAAGCAATGGATAACTAGATGAATGATACAGGGAGAACTTTCCTTAGAAGTCTTAACAAATTGAAAGTAATCGCACGTAAAAATAAGTAACTTCCTGAGATTGAGTTGTTTCTATAGAAAAGGTTCTAAAAAGTAGAACTTGAAGATCTCACCTGCTTCTCATTTTCATCCAAAGTGTAGAGACGTGGTTGTAGACCCACAATTTCAGCTCTTTCTTTGATTAGCTTCGCAATAGATTCTGCCTGTCCAGTATGGGAACCATACAGAATGACAAAGTCACCCTGTGCTCCCATTCTGAAATGAGAAGTAGTTTATTCTCACTATCTTCACCTTCGGTATATATAGCGCGTGTCCGTGGCTGATCACGAGTGGACAACACCTGCCTATTTTGTCTGCCTCTCCCTGAACTGCACACCTTTCCCCCTTTTTCTCACTTCGACCACATTCTTGGAATGCACTATGAAAAAGTGTCAGCCAACGATTGCGAAAGCTCCTGTTCGTCGCCGGGTGACTAACCGCATGGAACTTGCCCTTTTTCTATTCTCGAAGATGGACAAGAAAGTCTATAGAGAAGAAAATGAGGAATGGAGGAAAAATCTATTTATGAAAAAGGTTTCACAACTCAAAAAAAAAATAATGAGAATCACGACCACAACTACAAATCTGCGTGAGCTCTCAACAATGATGATCTATGCGAAACAACACAAGGACGCGGAAAACCCCATCTTCTGTGGGTTTGTTGATGCGAGATTAGGCGGAGTTTCCCACGGCCTGAAGGGCAGGTCGTACACATTTGTTTAGCTTTTCACATACAATATGGATTCCGGGTGTTGTTTCTGAAATGGAAAGCTTTGGCGGCTCTGCATCTTCACATACAGTGAACTCTAAACGGCCGTAGACAAGGAGCGAGACCGCGGCGCGGCGTTCTTGGGCAGAGACACAGGGCTCCTCATGCAGCTCTGGTTGTCTGCTTTTGCCAGCAGCAGAGAAGCTTAGTGCCACGCTGCACCAGACAACCACAGCCAGCAAACGGAGCCCCTGTGCCTCTGCCCAAGCACGCCGCGCCGCGATCCCGCCCCTTGTCCACGGCCGTTTGGAGTTTACTGTATATAAGAATAGCCAAGCACACTGAACTATGTGAGGACATGAGAAAATGTAGTGAGGGCAAATAAGCTGAGGCCTGTCTTTTGAACGTCGCCTCCATGGAAATCTTGCCATAGTCGTGGTCGTGGTCGTATAGCACCATCGTCGTTGTATGTTTACGGTAGGTACGCAGTGGAAACCGCACCTCACAGGATCTTTTGAAACCTTGCAGGCTTATTTGATATGCGGATCACGATTAACCACATTGTTTTGCAGCATATCGTCATCTCCGTGATAAAATTAGCACTTTCCTAACCCCTTTTTCGGGTACGGGTCGAAAGGTAAGGCGAAACAGGGCGGGTGAGGTTTCTGCGATTGGTCCCTCCTTTGAATGGCCCAATAACAAAAACATGACCCGCCTCGTTTTGCCTCATGACGACCCACACCCCCTTTTTCCACTGTAACTCTACTGCAACCGTACATAAAATGCGCTACGTTACGATATGAGTCTGATTTTCGTGACCAACGCATTAATTGAATCCCAGTGGCAATATTTGGGCAAAACCGTAGGTTCTTAGAGCTGTAGAGCAGCATTATCCACGCAGTGCCAAAACCTTACTCTAACCTCCCACAATCACAGAAAGAAAATGGTGAAGAAGGTGTCCAGAAACAAATAATGACGACATTGCCACATCACTAGATCAAAATCAACATTGAAGGTCGTAATTTTACGTCGATTTGTTTGGGACCGCGACGCACAATTACGTACCGTTGTTACGAATCATAATGGAGTGCTGTCCATTTGTGGACGTTCAGCCACTTTTTAATCGATCATTGCTTAGCATTTTGCATGCTATTATGTATTTTCTGAATGTTATCGTTTCGGGAGTGGAGGACTGTGATCCTCCAGTGCAGGAGCTTTCGTCGATCTTGATAAATCCTTCAGTTTTCTCGTTGTTTCAGAGTTTTTCTACTTGTTTGCTTAGGTCGACTTTGTTAGCTTCTATTAATTCTCGCGGGAAAATGTCAAATGTGAGTCATTTATCTGAAAGAACCACTTAGTCCACCCATTTCTCACGTATTGTGCAGTGGTTTGCGGAAAGGTCTACATTTTAGCCAACTAGACTCGAGAAAAAGGCACAGGACTGTTTCGATAAGGGAGAGTTCTATGAGGCACACCAGGTTTACCGGACCATGTATTTTCGAATGGTGCAACAGGAGAAATTCGACGAACTTCTTGATATACTTTGCTCTGGTTCTAAGAAGTTGGCGAGAGGTTAGCGGCGTTTTTTTTTCGTTTGAAACTCTCATTAATGTTGCCCATCTCGTCTTTCTAATCTCCTTGCTTATTCCGGCGATTTTCAGCGAACGAATTCCTTGCCTCCATAGACTTGGCTGAACTTTACGCGGAGACTCTAGTGAAAGCCAAAAGCGAGCCCACCGAGCGGGTACTCGATCAGATATATAGTGTAGGTATATTCACTTAATTTCTTTCAATTTATTTTGTTTTGAACGGTATTCATCAATTGTCAACTTGAAAAAGAGGTTCATATGGGTTTACTATGCTTTGTGGGACAATGACCCTTTCAGTACAGTTATCTCCATTATTGTTGGGAAGCAGCATTCATAGATTTTTTTCTTCCACTAAGGAGTAAAGTGCGTTTCATGAACGACAACACTTAAGTATTTGTGCGTATGACCTGTATTTCTCTCCTGCGTCTCCAGATACAGCACCATGTCTCGCGTTCTCTCTTTCTGTCATATCTCCACTATACTACGCTCCCCAGTGAAACACACTATAGAAGCGCCTCCAGTTTATGAATACTTCAAAAAGAAAAACTTCCATGAATATCCGCTGCTGAAAGCGTGTCATGGAGCCACTGCCACCTTGCAACCATCTTACAGACGAAGCGCTAGTTTACACTCTCAAATACGTGTAACGAGATAGGATTTTCGATATGTTGTCTCCTCATATAGACCTGCTTGCAACCATTCTCATGAAAGCGCCATCGGGACATTCATACATAGTTCCCTCTTTTTCTAGGTGTAGGCTGGTGCAACGTTAGGTTCTATGTTGCGTGATAGTTACCAGTACTCTTTATTCGGAAATCATGATGTGTGATGTTTTTGCGGAAGTCTGTAAAGCCTTTTCACATAGTACGCACTTCATCGACGGGAATCGCCGCGGTAAACTTCAGGGTCAATGTCTGTTGAAGCTTATTTCCGGCTTTCCCTTACAGTAATGTTGTTTTTTACTGGAAGCATGGAGGAGGAGGAGGGGGGGGGGGTTGATTGCACCTGTGATAATAAACTGAGATGAGAGTGAACGTGTGGATATCTCTCTGGTTCTAGTTCCATGGCTGATATTCTGGGCTTTGAACAAGTTTTCTTTTCTTTCCTTTTTTCAAGTTGCTGTACGATTACGCGAGTATGCTGGGAGCGGACCCAGAAAATGGGCGGGAAGGGGGGGGGGGATTCCTAAATCATCATAAGTTTTCTAACTTCACTGTCTGTTTAGTTTTCGTTTCGTGCATGAACCTTATAACTCGCGTCTTTGTCACTTTGAGGAACCTGATGGGATAATAAAGCTATAAAAACATCAATTTTATTTTTAAGCAATAAAAAGCATATATATTTGAAAAAGTAATAATGAACAATGTGTTCACCACTGGTATGTACTACTAGTAGCAAGCCTAATGCGTTAGATCGTTCGATCGTCACTAAAACTCCATCAGTTCGGTGGTCTTGCAGTGGCCGTTGCGAAGAAAAGAACACTGTCTCGAAAACAGTCATCTGATGATCCTATCTAGGAAAATGTTATTCCTTCAGATCCTGGGGTTTAGCTGTAAGTACGCATTATAAGTGCAAATCTTATGTTTACATTACCTTAAAATTAGTGTAAGATCATCCCCTGTTAAGATTAGAAGACCACCACCTACTCAGAAATCTTTGTAGATATTGAGCATGCCACTCCTCGAATCGAATCCGTACTTGATCCAATTCAGCTATTTTCTTTACAATCGTAACTCAGTGTCTCTAGATTTTGCTCGAGTACTTATTGAGAGGTTTATGTTGGCTGGGACGGCCAAGCAGTTATAGCATTGGATTTTGCGATAATGATATGTTTAGATGACTGAGCAGCTAATGGATCCATCGTTTACTCTTCCAAGTCCAGATGCTCACAATAGATTCATTTCTTCATGTGTGAAGTGGTAAGTTCATTAGTATTCATTCTTTTCCCACCCACTGGTACTGCTGAATACTCTGCATCAATTCGCTAATAATATGTAGAATTCAAATTTGTCAGGTCTCAATCAGTTGCAAGCAAGCGGCGGGAGAAGAAGCACGGTCTTAGTGATCTGCACTACATGATCGCAAAAGCATACTACACTCACACTCGTTACTTGAATGCACGGAATCATATGCTTTTTGCAGAAAGGCCCGAGGTATTACTAATTACTCGTTATTTATGCTGTATCTCTTCGCCAATTTTTTTCTCAATCGTCAGAAGAATATTTTAGGAGTTCGCAACCTTGCTACATAAGCTTTCTGAGGAAGGAGGTTGTAATTCATCAGAATCCGAACTTTTCTGCGCTTTATCGGCTCTTCAGGTAAGCAGTTTAGTTTCTTATGTTTTTGCCATGATTATTTTAATTCTTTAAACTTCTGATTGCAATGAATATTCGGTTTCTTACGGATTTTGATCCATGTACCTCGTGAACTTCCGAATGGGTTCAATTGAAGCTCGGACTCTTAACTAGAAGTGTCCTCATTTAATTTTTAACATCTTCATATTAGGGCCTGAATGCATCATTGAGATTACTCGGGGTATTCATGTTGATGCCCGTGTTAACAATGGCTAAGTTTGTGGGATGTAAACGCGTCACCCTGGGCAATCTCGATGACGTATGCTGCCCCAGGGTAAATTAGAGGGCGCCTTACTTGATCTCGGAGGAGTTACTTTCCGTTCCATATTCTCAAAACTTCCCTGACTAATTCGTAATCCGCCCTACCGTGCAGAAAATCCAGGATCAGTTTGTTTTTCCCTAATTACTACTCCTATAGTGATTATTTACAGCTGCTTGCGATGCACCGAGTCCAAACAGCTTCCAAACTGTTAGCTGCATTTACGGCAAATCGCGATATCTCGTCCCCTTCCAACGGATCCCGTCAGGAACTGCTAAATTTCCTGCGGCTGCTGTGCAACGCGCTCACTTTGCATGACGTATGAACTCTTTTATTAGTTGTATTTGCTTTTTGGATTGTATATTTTGGAATTTGTTCAGGTGAACCTGTTCAACCACTTGGTCGATGTTTACAAGCCTCATATTGATGTTGATCCGTGCTACCATAACTACATCGACAGGATAGGCCATATTTTCTTTGGGCATCCATCGTCTAAGAAGGGAGATTCATTTGGTGGTCTGTTTGGAAGTATACTGAAAGGTAGTAGCAGTACTAAAACAGTAGCTGGGCAGACATTGGGAAATTCGTTTCTGTTAAGGAGTCCTTGGAGAAAAGAAAGAGGAGGACGAGATTTTCTCAGATTCTGACTTCGAATCGGGAGCTGGTCGCGTAATACGATCTGAGGTTTGTTGGGTTGTTACTAACGTGTTCATCCCTGAGAGGAACGTGGGTTTCAGACGGAACAGGAAGACGCCTACGAAACTGCAGAAGAGTCAGATATGCCAGACATACCAAGCTCGAAAGAACCAAAGCGGCAGGCAGTCGAGAACTTTGACGATCTCGATTAACGTTTCTGATTTGATTTGTTTGTTAAATAACAGCTAATAATAAATATTATCATATATCCTTCAGATATGATGAGATCCTCCTCCTCAGAAGCCTTGCACCCATGTTTGTTTCCCCATTTATGGTGCTTTCAAAATCTATTTTGGTGCAAGAGTGCTAGGCTTCCGAGTAACATAGACTATGGGATTTTCGTTGTTAGGAAGAGTGTGCTTCCGTGTGACAAATCGTGTTAGCATTGAGAAATGCACACTTTCTGCAATCCCTTTTAGCTACGATTATCATATTCATAGCGGTAGCGGAGCTTCCACGTCACATCGAGACGAGGCGCACTTCCGTATGATATTACAATACTAAAGGATGTTCATACTCAGACATTCGCGGGATAAGAGCCGAGGCGAAGCGCAATTCAAGCGGCATGACACCTGCGCTTCAATCCCCGAAGTGGGCGGAGTCCTCGCCCGAGCATCTGCACTGAGTGCCCTAGCTGCTGCACTTTGCGCCCGTGCTGCTGCTTCTGCCAGTCCCATTTGCCTGCGTTTGTCGCGCTTCCAACCTGCTTCAATGGGCTGAAGTCCCCCTCTGGCCTGCTCTGCACCTGCCCTGTCTGCAG
>JARK01001467.1:150712-170357 GCA_000688135.1 Ancylostoma ceylanicum
ATGAGTGTATGTAGAAAATCTCCCATGCATGATGAACATGGATACATTTTGGATGTTTTTTCTCATTGCTGTAGTATCACCACTGACCTTAACTAGATTCATGTCAAAAATTTGCCAAAAATGATAGCTTATACCCTACAAACCGAGTGAGAATCATTGCGGGGGCTTCAGTCAAATTGTCTCCACATCATTCAAGCTTGTGAAATGTTCTACACATTCACTGTGCTTGTAGCAGCACCAACTTCAAGCAGTGTCAACGCCGTTATTTAGAAATATTCACATAACCAACACTGATTGACACTGAGTGAAAGAAAGACAGAAGCGTACGAGGGAAAACAACGTGTGCAAAGGTGTCGAAACAAAAAAAAAAACAAAATAAGGAGAAAAAACTAAACTGGTAGGACACAAACGAAGCGTACGAGTGAAAACATATGAAACCAAAACGATTCAGGACAAAATCACCATTAATGACATACTACAGTGGTAAAGTACTAAAGAACGGTACCAAAGTATTGCCAACTAATGAAAGAAGCCACTGTCTCCGAGCTAAGAAGAATACAAGACAGCCGGGTTCCCTCAATGCGCGTGCGTATGGTGGATTTTGATAATGTCAGTCAGGGAGAGTGTGGCTTCTCGTTGGATGCATGGATACTCAACTATCGTCACGTTTGGAACCGACTATACAAATGGTGACGCAATCCGGTCAATTCAATTGATCGATTGCGGCGTCTCTGCGCCGTTCACTGTACCTTAAGGGGGCGAAAGTAGGGCTCCGCCCACGCCCTGCCTCACAACGCCGCTGACCAATCAGCGGGACGCATTCACTCAAGCGCACTAAACGCAAGTATAGCTGCACTGCGCGCCCCTCAATAGCTTCAGTGCAGCCAGAACACACGAATTGCTGCAAGCGCAGCAATTCGTCAGTTTGGACTGGGGTTGAAAGCGTAGTCTTGTTCGGCTGCCGCTCCAATCCCGCGAATGTCTGAGTATGGCAATGTCCAATAAGGCGGCGCATAAGTTCAGGGCTGGGTATCTCAATAGAATGGATATGTTCACCATGAACCCTGATTCGCCCACGAAAACCAGGGGATTTCCGTGGGCGAATCTGTGTACCTGTGGGGACAAATTGTGATCTTTTCCACTCCGCGTGAACATGCAGTCGCTCCGTGAGCCGGCGCCCAGTGGTCTCCGCGATCACGCGAAGGAGTGTTTATGCCTCGGCCCGACGCGACCGCCGTGTCCAAACGAACTGTTCAAATGCGATGGGTCCCGAGTGGATGCATGCGGAAACAGTGGTCGCGGTGTGGTAGCTGGCGTTTGCCCATCGCCCCGCGAAAAAGTATGAACACTTCTTTGCGTCCGCGCTGCTTTCGCACGCGACCAAAGTCGAAAATTGGGTTAGCGGTGAGCAAATGATGGCCTCATCGTGGGTTCTCTAAGCATGATGGGCCCACTGTTGGAGGGATACCAACGCTGAGCTAACGGTGGGCTATGTGGGGCGGACACCATAATCGCGGAGCAGCCGGGGGATAACGATGGGCTCGTCGTCAGTTGGGGGCTCACCACTGGATATAGGTGGGCTCACCGTGGTACAATTTTTCGGAGTAATAGCGCCGCAGCGAACAGAATAGCTTCAGTGGCTCACGATAAGAATATTTTTTCTCAGCTGAGACGGCAATTCTTTTTCTTCTCTCTGGCTCGAGTTATGACCGCATACCCAATGGTATTTTCACTTTATTGTTTCACATCGGAGGCACATTTACTACTAAGACCTGGGTTCGAAGAACCATCTTCTCCACCATTCTACCAGTGAGTAAATCTCTACTGAAGTGTGGAGGATGGAGGAGTTAGGTTACATACGAGTTCTGAATGATTGTGGTGTCGACTCTTTTCTGTAAAACAATAGACTCACAGTCAAAAGCAACCTTTATGTTGGGAACAATGCTTCATTGAAGCTCAGTCTCATCATAGTGATTCCACTCGTTGCTTTTATTAATTGACGAGGGTATAGGAGAGTGACTAGAAGTCGTTCATCAACCATCGAACGAGTGTGGCAGAGGCGTGTCCCTTGATCGGCACGAAATCGCCTACTCTATATTGCACGAATTAATATATACAGGTACGTGCATATATTGAGATCCACTTCTATGCTAATGGGAAATTGAGATGTGGAGCGTTGAACCAGGTACTGACTAGATGATCAACCCCTGCAATTGATAGGACGGATGGGTCACCTAATCCAAAGAGTTGCTTTACTTTTCCCGACGCAGCGCTCCACACCCCATAACCTGAGTTTTCCTCAACACAACAACAATGAGAGAAAAGCGGTGGAAATCTGCCGAGAAGTCAACTGAGATGGAAATTACAGCCTTCACTGGATTACTGCGGAAGTTGAGGAAAAGGGAAGTGAAAAACAATAAAGTCGTAGAAGTAGATTTGTACGACTTTTCGAACGAGGCTCGGATCAGAAAAGAATGCCTCCTTCAAACGTCGGCTTTCTTCGGAGCTATGTGTCGAGTGCGAAGTTGATCCTTCTGAAACAGAAGAAACAGACCTTTCGTTTCTTTGCTCTATTATGGCTTAACAAAACTCACTAAGTAATTCGTTTCGTATCACTTCTCGTAGGGTATCGGGGACGTAGGCTCTCTTGAAAATTGAGTCAAACTGTTCAGCTAATCTGGCGTTTCCTTTCTTTCCTTTCGCGTATTTTACTATGGTATAGTTGGCAAGGTAGTTTTGAAAGTCACAGTACCTGCAAAGAGGGCGATCGATTCAGTCATATCAGGATGTATAGCGCTTTTGAGCGATACAACTTCTAGATTATCCTTTCTTAGAAAGCAAACAATAAAAATTCCTATTATTAAATTGTTCTGTTAAGTCACCCAAGTTAGAGCACATAGTTGTGAAAAGACACACGAATAGACGAACAGAACGGTAGGAACCACAGGAGCGCCCGCAAAGGGAGCTAGTTTGTATAAGGCTAGTTTGCTACACTATTTTATTACATGAGATACGTTCCCCAGATGCGTTGCGCCGGCCGCGAGAAGCTAAGGCATAGACAGGGGGAGAGTGGGTGGAGGCAGTAGAGGGACTCGTTAGAGATCGGAAACGCAGAGAGCGAGAGGACTGGCGGTGCGTGGCCGGCTCTGGTCTTGGTTGGGGAACGTATCTCGTGCAACCACACTATTTTAACTGTTTTTGTCTTTATTAGGCCTTTCCTCACTGCTAATGAATTCCGTGGAATATCTAATTTTCATATGCATATCTAATTTTCATATTCGCCAAATTCGTATCTAATCATACACTATATATATTGCAGAGAATTTGTGACTCTGTGCGTGCGTGCGCACCACTATGTCTTGATGGCGCGCCGTATCCAGCGCGGGTGAACAATTATCCTTCAACTTAGGAGGATTCTATAATCTACTCAATTAAGAGAAAGCATACCCACTAGGGTTTTTCAATACGCTGAACACAAATATGAGACAACCGTATAGTATGGAAATATTGATTATATCGATTTCATTGGTTTTTCACCAGTTTTTCTCATAGTTCGGAAAAGACGTTTCCTTTAGGGTTTTCCACTGCGCTAATCACGAATGTGACAATCACTTTGCACGAGAACATCGACTATATCGGGTTCATTAATTTTTGTCCATGTGTCGGGGGAGACATGTCCACTGGGGTTTTACAATACGCCGAATACAATTCTGACATTCATCTCGCTGCCGGTGGTTGGAATGATTTGCAAAACTGCTCGCAGTCGATTCACAAATTTTCCACATGTGAGACTAAACGTGCGAGCTGTTTCTACTCTTGGGAACAATGTGTAGCTGAAATGAAAGCTAAGAACCATATCAGTGCCGTTGAGTAGCACTTCGTGGATAACTTCTGGGTCGAGGTCTGGCAGGAAAATTGGTTAATTTAACTTTGCATATGAAGACCTGGAAGCCAGCCGGGCGATGCCGCGTAGCGGCGGCGACCGGCTGCTTTCTGTACAATAGAAGGAACGAAACGAAAATTAGATATTTTCTTCTCCTTTACTTCTCATGTTTACTATGTTACTTATTCACTTACTTTTCATTATTTTTACTTTCTCAAACTGGAGGAATTCAATATTCAACGAGAGCTCCTGGAACGAGCCACTCTTGCAGAATACTTGGATTTTTGCTAAGAATATGTCAGTGTTACAAGTACTGTATTTCTAACATTTTCGCTATGCCCAAGGAGAATTTCTAGTGGTCCTCAGAAATTTAGCATGACCGCGAACAAAGAGGGACTTGGGGTGGAGCACCCCAAAAATGGTCACAGGCTTCACCCTTTAAGCATAAGACTAGACCCTAGCCTGAGCCTAAACCTAGACACGGATGGCCTTCCCCAACTCCTTTTTTCCCTCAACCTCATGACTCAACGCTCAGACAGGCAAATAAAAGGACAGACGGGTGGATAGACAGATGGACAGACATGCATTCGGACAAAGAGACAAACAGAGAGCTATATAGGCTGGGCAGGGCAGGCAAAAGGAGGAGATAGATAGAGAGGAGATAGGATGATGAAAAAGATAGATTATTTTTCGTGTCGTAAAAAATGAGGAAGACAGTCACCATGTCTGTGGAGCAAAATGTCGACTGTGGTAATATTCCCTCTTATTTTCCTTCTTTCGTTCTTGTAATCGCCTGTACAATTCGTCAACAAAGCAGTGAATATCGTCCACACATCCATAGCAAATATCCGAAGTGTCACCATCGTAGTCGTTTTCACTGGAAATGTTGCTTTTTCAACGGTTCAATGGAACTTAGCCTGAGATTAGAGCGTTTGGCGTTATAGCAAAACATGACAGAGCGGTCAAGCTTAGCGATTGGTTAATTCATCCGATTAATCAATCACAAGAGTGCTTCTCTTTTGAAAACTTCATCCATCCTCTGCATCAGAGTACATAGTTGGCAAAAATTCGCACTCACAAAATGCATTTGTCAAGAAAGCCGCTCAGAAATCGTTCAATTGGTTCTCTCACGACAGCGAATAGGACTGGCTCCTCGCCAATATCGTTCAAGACTGCTGTCATATTCGTACGAACATAGTCCATTCCAGAGCAGAATCTGAAATCCATCCAGTCATTCTTGGAATCGGTATTGTGAATTAAATGCTCATAGATTCAAGGTTAATGGCGAATGTAAACAAGGTGATGAGGGGGGGGGGGAGCAGGCGGAGAGAATGCGCGTAGGAATCATAAGTCAAGCGGGGGACTCAAAAATTAGTTCCTAAATTAGTGTTTGAATTGAAAAACGGTGATATCTGTGAAGATGTGAAATTATGATAAGTGTACACCTCAATATTCACCTGTTCTTCCAATGCTCTTTGCTTATTGTACGATTATATATGCTGAAGTTCCTTGGATCAGTGAGATAGCGGAAAATCCCCTCCCGTACTGTTGTCATGACCTTCTCAATTTGACATGTGGCTAGATGATAGTCGGGATTAACCTAAATGATTAAACCAAGGAATCACTCTTTTGATTGCATCTAGAGATTGAAGAAAGGTCAACCGAGTAGATCGGATAGTAATTCGGTTGTTGATAAGTCTTCTATCCAGAGAGAATAGGTGAAAAGGTGAACTTACCAGAAAGTCCTCTCGGAATCGGATGAATGGAGGAAGCACCGTTGAATTGCCCAGTGACAACTGGAAACGGCTACGATCTCGTTGGTCTGAAACGAAGCTTCTTATAGTTGTAAATCTATGCAGTTTAGCTAGTGTATCGTGCTTTTAATGAGACAGCTCTCCTCACAAAGCCGTAAATGCCCATATTGTAACTTCCGTATGTTTTGCCTGTGAGAAATTTGGTCATTTGGATAGTAGCCAGAGCAGTAAGCAACTCCACTACGTGTGTTGTGCATACACAAGAATTCACACAACGAAAAGACAGATTTCTTACTCCAGCTGTGAATGTGAAGCATCACCAGCCTGCATAGCAGCTTTGCATATCAGAACTAGGCGATTTGGTCCCTCGGCATGTGAAGCACCAGGAGGAGCAACGTGTCACAGTCAGTGTTCTATGAATGATCCATTCAAACCTTCCGTCTGCCCTTTAATACAACGGACAATACGACCGACTGGGCGGTATTGTGGATGTGTGCTCTCAAACATCTATTAGGATGATGAATTGAGAATGTGCGTTTTTGCGTAGGACGGATTATTTTCTAAAAGCTGCTATGCTTTGCTAATGCTCCCAGGGATTGTACCTCAACTGGTAGGCGCGGTGTGATTGGGTTCCTGACCCCATCCACATGCGATCTATCAAGCTTCTTTGAGGCTCCGCAGTGCTAACGCATCGGCAGTAAGGTTCGAATCGTGTTCATCGATTCTCACGGTAGTCTGTGTTTTTTACTATTTCCTTTGTCGTTGTTTTCCTCTTCGTTACGTTAGTTAGGTTATGCCGCAACTGTTACGTATACTCTCCAGACCTCATTGTTATTGTGAGTGAGCACCACTGAGTGCGTATGATAAAGATAAAGATAGAAGCTATAAAACGCCACGTTTTAACGACGCAAGCAAATGGTCGCCTGATATGGTAAAGCCTGGGCTATGAGGGGGTTGCACACTCGACTTCTGACCCATAGTAGACTATTCCACAAGTTGGCACTAACTGACGGCAGATCTACCTACAAGGTGGAAGCTCTGGGTGCCAACTTGGCGTCAGGGACGATGTTTCGATGTGATTGCAAACTCAGAGCACTGAAGGGATCGAATCCAAGTCTACCATGACCACGGTAATCCTGATCCACTTGGCTGTGGCAAACACATCGAAGATGCGGAGAAACCACCACAGTAATGTCAACGACAGAAAATGAGTTTCAGTTGCTTCCTTCGGCAACTGCATTTTGCGTTCTGTCTTGTACGTCTTTGATGCGCCTGAACGTGCTTTGAATAAATAAATGAATAAATAATTATTAATCATCAGCCCATAAATGTGCCTGTGTTGTCGCCATTCCTGTCAAAATTCGGGAACGGATTAGAGGCGGGAAAGTTGTTCGCGAAAAGCAGCAACTACAGTTCATCTGTGATGAAACATTGACGGAAAGAACCTCATATAGGGATTCTTTCCTAAGGAAAACAACTCACATCTAACTGACACTTCCATGTATTGCATGCAACAGATAAACATGAAAACACAACAGAAGATTATTTTGAGTGAAATATTGCTTGACATCCTGAAAACCACAATGATTACTGGATCCGCAAAGTCCCAACAAGTACAAAGTAATTCAATTGTAGGTTCGCATTTTTTTAAAATTTATGGATCATTTTCAGATCCTTGCTTTGAAGATGGTCTCTCAATCTTTGGCCTTTAGAAAACGGTACGTCGGGGTTTCTACTAGAGTGGAAACGTAGAAATCCTTCGAAAAACCAAAACGCGGCTGTTGTGTTGCAAATAAAGAATGCTTAGTGTATTATATTCTGGTGGTAAGGAAGTCTTGAGCCAATTTTTTGGACATTCCAGAACTTCCGATTTTCAATCAATAAGGATAGTCTACGATGTGGAGCTGTTGCCTCTCTTACAGACTCATTTTAAGTTCGTCAATGATTCTGGCGCACCCTGTTTTGTCAAAGGGCAGGCTGTACTATGTTCATAAATAGTTCAAGAGATGAAACCCATACAACAAGTACACTAACATTGAGCAAGTTCGTTCCGATCAACAGTTAGAGAGGGAGCGATATCAGATGAGTATTCTGGAAGAATGGTGGGAAAAGAAAGCTGCTATTAAGAGAACAAGAAGTATCAGAGGCGATAAAGGAATATCGCGAATAGTTGGTAACTGTAGCTGGACGATATGATATGTCCCTAGATAATATGTACAAAATGAGAAGACTAAACCATGTCAGTAATCCGCTCTCAGCAAGATTAGTTCATTTTTACAATCCGTCTAGCGTTATGGATAACCATACCATTGGTCAGTTTCAAGAACGGTCATACTATTGCGCTGGTCCAGAAACAATGCCCATTTCAAGTGTCTTCTTCAAAACACCGTAACTCGTTACAATTAAATTTCATTTCAAATTTGAGACGAGCTCTTCTGCAAATCTTTGATAACAATAGCCATGTCTTCTTTTCCCCTGAAATACAAATGCAGCAATTTGCTACCAACGAAGCCGCGAAAGAGCAGACGTTTGGGACTAACGACTTAACAAAGACTAGCTCCTTTTAACGAGTAAGCATAAGCAGCGTAGGGATCTTTCGTTTCCGAAAAGTCGGAGTTTGAATGATCCTTGTTTATTTCAAGCGAATGATTGTAATTAGAAGGTGAGTACTTGTAATTTTTTCCATTATCTCCAAAGTTCCTCCAAGAAATTCTTCTATTCCGGTAAGGATGGCGAAGGATTATGTTGCTGCGAAAATACTTGCGGATTTGATCGTTCCGGGCGAACAGAGCTCTCATCCCCCTAAGGTCTGTGAAATGGGAAAGAGCTCAGGGGTATTAACAATTAGATCAGTGGTCCTTACATCTTACGGTAGTTTATTTGAGAAATGCTAGCAAATTCATTTGAAGGCAACGGTGATAAAGAAGATGAAACAAAAAAGACCAGCGTAGAGTAATATAGGCCAATCAGTCGATAAAGTGGAAGCCCACATAAACACCCATCCATTCGGCATCCACATTTTATTAGTCTGGCTCCGATGTTATTAGGCATGGAAAAGGTACAGTGGGCGTCAATGGCGGTGACCCATCTGCGGCCTCGAATAGAGCGCGGCGCGATCGCGCCTCTCGAGCGAGGATCCTCTCCGGGACATCAAGTTATGGGGGTTTTCTTGATAGTCAGTTAGTTTTCTTACTAGTTGTCATCAAATGTGATGAACAACTATCAAGAAAACCCAGATAAGCCAGTGTGGCGACGATTCTAGCGTGAGCGGCGCAGTCGCGCCGCGTTCTGTTCGAGGCCGCAGACGGGTCACCGCCATTGACGCCTACTGTACATCCAAGTGGGGACTACGGTGGAGGGTCCAACAGTGCAAACAGGGTGAATCTCTACCTGGATGAAGGATGTTATTTACGAGTGCTTCACTGGCTAAAATATCCAACTCATACAATTTTCATAGAACCAGGTTCATTTGGTTCAAATACCCAGTTCTGAGAATCGTTTTGTTTTTTTCCTATCAGCAAACTAAATATCTTCATCAAAACCTCACTTCGAGTAGAAAGATCAATTCACTTTATCTTGTCATATTCCTTCTCACCAGTCTGGCCAAGTTTCTAAGCAACTGCCTACATTTTGAAAACCAAGGAGCATCTTAGTCCTCTAGACTTCATTCCATCTTTGTTTCACTGGTTAATGTGTTCGTGGCTGCCATAAAGAGGGCTGGATGGTGACCGCTGCTGATAGACCGTCCTTCTTCAAAGGAATATGTCCTATCTTCAATTCTTGTAATCCTCTGTTTCCACTGCTTATAATTCTTGTAATCCGTATGTAATTAATTATTTATTTATTCACACTTCAGGGTTGTACCAAATGGACAGGAAAGGTGAATGTGGCAGAAAAACAGGAAGAAAACATTTGATTAAAAAAACAGTGTCATCCATAGTTGAGGTAGAAACAGTTCCTAAAAATAACCAAGAATGAACGGTATGAAAGAACATGGTAAGGAACGCGCTCTGCATCTTTCAATGTCAAAATTGCAAAACTTCAAAAGCGCCCTGTTCAATTGACGCTTGTATGTTAGCAGTAAGAAATACGATGATGAGGAAAGGCAACAGTCCAGTAGTGTTTTAGCCCTAGTAGTGATATGTTGAAATTCAGTAATGCAGAAGGAATGGTTCCTGATAGTATATGAGCGCTGGGAGGCATCACTTATCATGAGATAGATTTTGTGAGAAATCTGCCTTTGGTTCTTGACTCCGTTAGGTATCCTCACCCCAAAACCAGACCTACCAGAAATGGGGCGCGTGTGGCGCAGTGGTAAGGGGCTCGCTGCGCACGCACACGGTCGATGGTTCGATCCCGCGCCCGTGGCCAACCAAGCCATCCATCCCTCCGGGGTCGGTAAATTGGTACCAGAGGAGTCTGGGAGGATGAAGCACTGACTTGGTTCATCGGATGCCCCCCGCAAGCCACTGTATAGGGCACATACGCATTCAACGCCTCTACGATGCTCAGATGAAGTCGAATGCGTGGCGCATCCCTCATGACGGGATTGATCAACACCAACCACTTTATCCTTTATCCTTTTATTACCAGAAAACACAACATTTACATTTTTAGACAGTAATATACATGCCAAGCAATATCTGACAATTCCACTCTAAAATCGTAGGCAGCACCCACGATAGTTTTCATGTGTAACCTTTTAAGTGTTTTCGATACTCAAGGATAACTCTGCAACGGAAGTGCTGTCAGAGAGAAAGGCTTCCCTAAGATTACGCAAGTACAGCATGCACAAATATAGCACCATTTCAACTTTTAGTGCTGGACGCTGGTACGAGTTTACGTGCTCGGCAAAAACAGTTCTAGAGCTCGTCAACTTAGTATGAATGGGTGACACCATAATACCATATGAGCTATACCACCATATGAGAGGAGTGTTTTTCATTTGATAAGATTTGACAAATTTGGGGCCTTGGAATCATGCCCTAAGAGAGCTCAGAAAATGTCAAATGGTCAAACTTCTGGGGGTGAAAAACATCGTAGGTGTTGCCTTTAACAGGACAATAACGACAGGACAACCCGATCATTCGTGCGAAATGACGATCATTCGTTCAAAACAGGAAACGGAAAATCGAATTCTACAAAATCGTGGTAGTAAATCTCAATGACTTTTGTCAACAGATCTTCATCAGATAGAAGCAAATTCCTAACATGCAGAACTGCCTCGGATCCGCGAGTGGTGTGGTGTGTGGTGCCCTCTACAAATACACCGATAACTTTTGGGAGAGCCTCACTTCCATCATGCTTAACCAATTTCACGGAGGAAATGTTTAGACTTTTTTCTGCTCTCAATCGCTGGCTCTATTTTGAGACTACTGTGGTGAATCATTTAATTCTAAGATCTCACTTACTGAGAAGTTCGCCTCTCACCGCTTCTCGCTCATGTAAAGGAACACCAGCTCTTTCAAATAGCATATCGAAATCAGTAGCCATTTTCAAATAACCTTCTTTCCCAGATGCATATTTTATTACGGTGTAGTTGTGTAAATGGTGTCGGAAGTCACAATACCTTAAGAATAATCCAATGTCCAGGATTTTATGGAAATAATTCTGTAAAGGGATTTGTCAGACACAATTGGAATAATTGTAAGTGAAACGGGAACGCTTTTTGAAAAATAGAGTTGAGTTACAAAGTGATGTCTTACCATGTTTGCGGAGCAAAATGACGATCATAATAGAAATTCTCTATGCTGTAGTTCAGGACGTTTTGCAGTGAGGCATGTAGGCGGTTAACAAAGCAGCGCAGGTCGTGGCGACACTTGTAGCAGGTGTTGTTGCCACGGCCATGCTCCCTAACGAAGGAAGAAATATGTAAATTTTTAACTGTAATAAAAATCGCGAAATCATTCAAAGTTTGACAACTGCCGATTATTTTTTGCACATGTTTGTCATCGTAAGGGATAACAGAACAGTGACTTTCTGTCTTCGTATATATGACTGCTAATGGAGTGGAAGAATGGTAGTTAAGACAGAAATGCATACAAGTCGGTGATGAATCAGTCCACTTCATCTCAAATCCTAATTGAAACCCTCGGAAAATAATTGGCGCGTCTTATTGGTGTGTGAATAAAAAAGCAAATGAGAAAATGGATAAGTGAATAAGTAAATAAGTAAATAAAATAAAATAAAATAAATATGTACCATGATGAATTTGCAATCTAATTAGTGTAGTTGATAAATGGTTACAATTAAATTACCACTCACTTCAAGCACTTGTCCACGTATCCACTAATAAACCTTTCGACGGGCTCCCTCACAATAGTGAATATAATTGGATTTGGCCCGAGCTCTTGATATATACGACCGAGATCGTTACGCCAGTGCCGCAGGTCCGAACAAAATCTTTAATACGTCATCACCGTCCAGGAAATAGTGCAGGTTTATTTCAGTGAGGATCTACGGGATCGACTTCTTCCAAAATGTTAAAAGCATCCTACCTGTTCTTCCAATATTCCTTACTTATTGTCCTGTTATGCATCGTGAAATTCTTCGAGTCGGTAAGGTAGCAGAATATCCCGTCTCTGATCGTTGTCATAACTTTTTCTATTTGACATGTAGCCAAATGATATTTCTTCACTACCTGTACAGTATTACTATCACATCACACAGTGGTTTTCCTACAATTCACATACATAGTTTTGTAAATAACGAAGAATCTCGCTCACCAAGTACTCTTCACGAAATCTGAAATATGGAGGAAGGACCGATGACTTGTCTATGATCATGACCTGTGAATCCATTAGTTCCATGGGCATCACTGGTTCTTGCGTTACGAGCCAGCCTTCAATATCTATGCTTCAATTGATCGACACTAACGAAGTATTTCTGTGATAATACATATTTTTTTTGTGCGAAAATGAAGCTCTCAACAGAAAGTAGGATTTACGATCGAGGATACGCTCCTGTACTTTATTGGCTATCCTTTGTACGGACTGGAATTTTTGCGATCGCCAGCTTCCATCGTCTACGCCTTAACCTGGGCGTGATGGTGACAAGCCTTATAACCTCAAAACAATTGAGGCACATCTTGAGCAAGTTCGTGAACATCTTATTTCGGACGATCGCCAGCTTCCATCGTCTACGCTTTGACCTATGATTCCTTGATGTTGCGTTAGAGTTCAAGGACAACTTTCATTTTGGATTCGCTGGATATGTTACAATGTTGGCAATACTTTCAGCTTTTTTTAACCAAAAGATATGAATTTCCAGTCTATTTTATTGAAGTTTTAGTGTTGGAGGAACGAGGTAGGATTCATGGTAGCTTGTATTAGAGCAAGTGAGCTCACCGCTGTCAATCACAGCAACAAAAGCGGCCGCGATGAATGAAATTATCAATAGGCGAAGAATCCTGGGGAGTAGTAGTCGTCGTGGCATTTTCCGGTCCGATGAGTGATAGAAAACCATCTTAAGTCTTCTTTCAACTCTTCAGTACTTTTAGCAAGATATTGAAATTGTGACCAACTAAATTCTCGATAGGTTAATCGCGGTTTTATGAGGTCATTGTCAAATGAAGAGGAATTGCAGGGATAGAAGATTGAGGAAGGGCTGATGTGTTATGGCAAAGAGTCACATGAAAGCAACGTAAGCAAAGCGAGCACGAGAAGAAGCCTGGAGCAAGCTGATGCTTTTAAATGGAGATCAAGCGTACAATAGATAAAAGTTGTAATAGCCACAATAGTTGTAACAAAGTGCATTGTACGAACCTCTGAAAAGTAATCTCTGAACAGTATAGAGTGGAGCAAAACGCGTTGAGTTGAAACGAAACTGATTAAAGCTGAGTATAACGATGAACTATTGAGAGAGCTCGGCGAAAAATGACTATTTGACGCAATAAAAGAGGATTGAGCACCTGTTCTGCCGCTCTGGATGATCATTTTGATTATTAAGTAAATCAAATCACTGTTTCTCACTACTAACGATGTATCCTTTATGTTGATTTCCCCACTTGTAGCGTAGAAAAACTTAATTAGGGCTGCGCAGTGCGAAAGATTTCCATTGGTATTGCGTGGCACAGCGTCGCTCGTGTAGAATGTTGTCCATGATAGGTAGACTGGTTAAAATTCACGGAGGCTACGGACTTTTTTGCATAGCTTTCTGAATGGTTCATAGCTATCCCCAGCTCTACTCAGTTTCGCTTTGACTCAACGCGTTTTGTTCCACTCTATACTGCTCCGTGATCAACGTCCGTACAATGTACTTTGTTAAAACTATTGTTGCCGTCACAACTAATAGCTATCGTACATTTGATCTTCATTCAATAGTACCAGCGTGCCCTAGGCTTCTTCTCGTGCTCGCTCCGCCTGCGATGCTTTGGTGTGGCTACTCGCCAGAATGCGCCAGCTATTCCTCATAGTCCCATTTTTCGCATATTCCCACTTTCCAACTCCGAAGCGCCCTTCACACAGTTGTGGTATCGTCAGATGACGCCTTTCCACTTCGTGTAGGAGCCGATGTACTACCTCCCAATTAGTAACCACAACATCATGTCACGGGAGATTTGAGATAAATCTCTCTGAAACTGAAACAAGACAACTCAAGCGAAAAAAAAACAACAAAAAAGTAAATTTGGAAGGAGAGGCAGGTTAGTTTTCTGCGTGGAGGGATTGGTGTGCTATGGTAAAGTTGGCCTGCGGTAGAGAACAAAATCGGAGAAAAACAGTTGAAAGAGGAGAAAAAAACGATTTCATAAGTCCACATGCCACAACTCCCCAGTAGGACGGAGCTAGCAGGTGTTAGACCGCTTTGGAGGAAATAAGCGAAAAGTGACACCAAATATCGGCTATCCCGAGCCTGTCTAAAGCAGTACCCATTTTAGGCCTAGTCTAACCGCTAGCATCAGGTAATTGGTACTAGGAAAACACAACTGCATATGCGGTTAGAATATGCAGTCCAGACGTGAATTTTCGGCTGTTAGAAACGCCCTAACAATTCGCATCTAACAACTATGTTGGCCAAATAGCCTTTTCCGATGTTTCTCAAAGAAAAAATAATAAGATGAGGAAGTTCAATCAGGAAAGGAAAGTGACCTAAACGATTTTGAAGTATGTTTCCTACGCTATTCCTCAAAGGGCAGTCAAGGCCAGCAGCGACACTGCTACTCCATCCATGCACCGAATTCGTGGAGGGACTTTTTTCAAACCTTTTCTTTTGAGCTTCTGTGGAGCAGCTTGGCAAGCGCTAAGGCCAGCCACAATCATCATCAAGGAGAGTGTCACCAAATATTGCACAGGATCGAGTCAGAAGATATTAGCTATTATATTAGGAGTAACAATGCTTCGAATGATCTCACTTCACAGGGTTGGAGTCTGCGGTCCGAAATTCTTTTGCGGAGCAGGACATGCACGGCTACCGTCTGTGTAGGCCAAGTTTGGAAGCTGGCAAATTCATACTTTTGGCGAATCAGAGTCAGTTGTTGACCAGGAGGATAACTATTATATATCGGGTTCTTTCAACAAAGGAACTTCACCAGATGTTCGATTTTTTAAGCATTCCGACATGGCATGTGCCTCATAATATGGAATTATTGATGCTGGTCTCGAATACGTCACCTGGTTTCAGCGTAAGCTCACTATAAGTGTCGAGATGAGAAAGACATGAAATAAGAACAGTGCAAGAACCCTGCAGCACTTTCATCAGCCACGCAGCATCGTTATGTTAGGTCACTGACATCTGCCGGACATCTCTGCTAGATGATGCTAATTGGGTAGTGTATCTCTTGGCCGTTCTCTCATTTTGAGGCCACGTTAACACTGGAATCACCATGTCGAGCCAGAATCTGTTAACATCTCAAAATAGAGTTAACGTGGCACACTTCCTTTAACAGAACAATAAGGACATAGTGACCTTATGTGACCTTTGACCTTAATGACGATCATTCGTGTGATAAAACAGGAAACGGGAAATCAAATCCAACAAAATTATGATAATAAATCTCAATAAGTTTTGCTAACAAATCTTCATTCGATAAAAGCAGATCCCTAACGTACAGAGCTGCCTTGGACCCGCGAGTGGTGTGGTGCGTGGAGCCTTCTAAAAACAAATAAATGACTCAATAAAGTGAGCTCATCTTCCATTAAGTTTGATTGACTCTTTTATGGAGAAAATGTGCTGACTCCGTACTACTCGCGATTGGCTGCTCTAGGTTAACACTTCTGATTTGATTTGTTTGTTAATTAACAGCTAATAATAAATATTATAATGTATCCTTAAGATTTGATGAGAACCCCACTCCCAGGAACCCGCATCCGCGCTAGATTTCCCCATTTATGGTCTTCCAAACCTATTTTTGCGCAGGAGTGCTAGGCTTCCGAGTAGCATAGACTGTAAGGGGATTATCGTTGTTAGGAAGAGTGTGCTTCCGTGTGATACATCGTGTTAGCATTGAGGAATGCACACTTTTTGCAATCCCTTTTAGCTGCAATTATCGAAGCGAGCGAAAGCAGAACTTCCAGGTCACATCGAGACGAGGCGCACTTCCGTTTGATTTCATAATATAATACTAAGCGATGTTCATATCATAGTGTTCAATAAGGCGTACAAGTCGAGGGCTAGATAGCTTAACACTCAATCGGCAGAGACTGGATATATCCAACATGGTTTTTCTAGGTAGGTAGTGAAATATTTAGATCTCATAAGATTGTAGAAAGTATATGCACTCGAGATCCCTATGCATACAGCTAGACGTGATGGTCTATTTCCGAGCATTGGCATGTTGATCCAGTTTTCGAGGCGGAAAACTGGTAAGAAAACGCCGTACTAGTGCCTCTGCTGCTATCAGTACAAAGTTCATCTGGTGCTACAGTGGATACGAATCTTATTCTGGGCCCCAAACTTCAGCTAAACTTCTCCATTACTGGTATATATAGCCGGGACGCCTTCCTCAACTTTAATCACAATGTCAATTCCAGGAGAGCACCTTCGAGACATAACCAGTTTTTCTATCTCTGCTCGCACCGAAAGGAGTTTTTGGAAGACCTATGTAATTGCTAGATGAGACTACTAGAATTGGGTCCTCTATGATTCTAACACATATCGTGCTGTGTGGTTTCTCGAGAAAAAGACCCGCCAAATCGTAAGCCCACCTGTACAAGGGTCTCCTCTGCTTCCTCTGAGATTCATGAGGACTGATGTATTAGGATGATGTATCAAGTTACTTCCACAAGGATACACAGTCACCATTTACTCCGATCAACTCCAGAAACTCGTAGATGTTGTTTGAGGAAAACGGCTGAGATGAGCTTATGTACACCTACTTCACGATGACGCTTGGTCCATTATTACCCATATCTCCGAGGACATTTTCTTGATCGGCTCAGTTCTTAATACAAGATATATCCGTGCATACTTTGCAGTGCATGAGACGGAAATCGTACAGGCTAGGTTCCAATTTTCAACATGAAGGGGTTAAATACGGTACTGAAGGGACTACACTGTGGCAACATTTTTATTCACACTGATTACCCAATAAGGGTGTCACAGAGCGTATAAGCTGCGCAATCTCTCACAGATATACCAAGCTCCTAGAGGCTGATTTATTTAAGGACATAGTCGACATGAGTAGTTGCGACAGCGCCACCACTTCGCGTCTTCGCGAATGGATCTGCGAGGGAGCAGCCCACCCCTAACGAGAGCGCATTTATTTGTTCATTTTATTTATTAGTAGGCATGCAACCTACTCGTGTATGCCATAAACAGGCAAGGATATCAAGAGAAAAAAACGCAAAAAAAAGCAGAGACAACAACAAATGATGAAACAGCAACTGGGCAGGTAGACAACGCTAGCGCATTCATTCTGGTCGCTAAGACTCTGACTTTATTTGTATGTGAATATATATGTGAAATGTTTTCGATTGTTGCCTCTCTTACAGACTCATTTTGAGTTCGTCAGTGATTCCGGCGCACCCTGTATTGTCAGAGCGCAGGCTGTACTATGTTCATAAATAGTTTAAGAGATGAAACCTATACAACAAGTACATTAATATTGAGCAAGTTCGTTCCGATCAACAGTTAGAGAGGGAGAGATAGCAGATAAGTATTCTAGAAGAATGGTGGGAAAAGAATGCTGCTATTAAGAAAACAAGAAATTTTCAGTACCAGAGCCGGTAAAAGAGAATCACAAGTGGTTTGGTAACTGTAGCTGGCCGATTAGTCATGTCCTTGGATATAATGGATTTCACCTGGCAGCGTGTAGAGACGATTTTACGAACATATATGCATTCCGGATTGTTTGTGAACGTTCAGTAGCCGAAAGGACTAGATCATGCTAGCAATCCGCTATCATTCTGCGCGACACCCGGTTTTTCCCTTCTGTGAGTAAATTCATCCTTCTTCATTCACTACATTCGGCTGCCAGATTCATCAAGCAATCTCACGGAGGAGAGCAGAGAAGACAGTAAAGGAGATTTGTTCATTTTACAGTCCTTCTCGTAAAGATAGACGGATTCCAGGAATGCAGAATCGTGGCTGGACCAGGACGACTGGTACGGAGAGAGCATGCTCCAGGTGAGAGGGTCGAGAAGGTCCCGCAGCGATTCTGCAGCCGCGACGCTATGAAACCGCACGCGCAATCAGTCTATTTTTTCGGCAAGGAATGTACATTCCGTCTAATGTTATGGCCAACCAACGCAATTAGCCAATTTCAAGAAAGGTCATACTATTGAGCTGGTCCGAAAATGATGTGGGTTTCCAAGTGTCTTCTTTAATACGCCTGCTGCAAATTAATTCTTCTTTGTAAGTTTTGAAACTGATCTTAGTTACAAATACTTGGTAGCTATGACAATGTCCTCTTTTCCACTCAAATACAAGTGCAGCCATTTGCGACCAGCGTCGACATTCTCCTGGTTGTGAGCAGACGTAACAGATTACCGATCACATGAATTACCGAAAACTAGCTCCTTTCAACGCAGAGGCGAACGTGTTAAAGGCAACACCAGCGGAAATCCTTGCGTTGGAGATTTCTCCAAATTTCAGGGTTTTCCGGGACGGAAAACTCACTGGCAGGGATGGAACTGCGTGAAAGAAGCGAGAAATGCAAGCAATAAAGGCGCTCTCTTCCATGTGTCGAAGGTACGAACGAAAGCTCCGCTGTAGGGTGTGCGTGCGTCCCGCCACGAAACCCTGTGAATGGTACGCATTGCACGCATCCGCTGTGCCAGACCACCCACGGCGATAGCGTTATTTTGCGCGTCGGGCCGTTGAAAGGCCGGCTTGGCCGCAACAGCGATTCTTGTTTCTCTGCACTTAGGTCGTCATTCCTTGTGTTCCTCTGACATTTGTGATTTGCTCACTCTCTATTTTACCACCCACATGTCAGCTCCGAGTCGAGTATTTCGGCTGGTGCTGCCTTTAAGGCGTTACCAGCGGTTCTCCAACCATCATTCCTCGAATACCACACTTTCGAGTATGTGAACGGGTAGTTGGTGGAAGTGGTAGCCTGAGCAGCGCAAGCACATCTCGTCTCCGCAAAGGTCGAAGTTTGAATATTCCTTGATTATTTAAAGCGGGTGATTAAAACCAGCAGGTACTTTTTATTTTTTGGTTATACATATGTCTCGAAAATTCGTCCTAAAAATTCTCCTGTTCCGGTAAGGGCGGCGAAGGATTATAAGTGGTTGCTGTTGCGAAAGGACTTTTGGAATTGTTTATTCCGGACGAACAAAGCTCTCATCCATCTAGGACCTGTGAAATCGGATAAAGCTCAGGGGATACTCACATTAGATCAGTGGTTCCTACACCACACGGTAGTTTATTTGAGAAATGCTAGCAAATGCATTCGAATGCAATGGTGATAAAGGAGAAGGAACAAAAGAGATCAGCGTAGAGTAATATAGGCCAATCAGTCGATAAAGTGGAAGTCCACATAAACCCCCGTCCATTCGGCATCCACATATTATTAGTCTACTCTGATATTATTAGGCATGAAAAGGCAGTGGGCGTATATTCAAGGGGG
>JARK01001467.1:170503-205031 GCA_000688135.1 Ancylostoma ceylanicum
GGGGGGGGGGGGGGGGAGGACTACAGTGAATACTTCAACAGTGCAAACAGGGTGGGTTCCTACTCGGATGATGGATGTTATCCACGAGTGTTCCTCTGGTTATGCAACAAATATCCTACTACCACAACTTTAATAGAACTAGATTCGTTTGGTTTAATTATCCAATTCTGAGAATCGTGTTGTTGTTTTTTTTTCTATCAGCAAACTAAATATCTCCGTCAAAACTTCACATCGAGTGAAGAGAACAATTTCACTTTATCCTGTCGTGTTTCTTCTTACCACTCTGGCCAAATTTCTGAGCAGTTGCCTACATTTTGGAAAACAGAGAGCATCTTATTTCTCTAGACTTCATTCTATCTGGGTTCACTGGTTAATGTGTTCATGGCTGCCACAAAGAGGGCTGAATGGTGACCGCTGCGGATAGACCGTCTTTTTTCAAAGGAATATGTCCGGTCTTCAATTCTTGTGATCCTTATTAATTACTTGTTTGTTTATTTATTTGTTTACACCTGAGGGTGCATCAATTGAACAAGAGAGGCAAATGTGGCGGAAAAACAAGAAGAAAACATTTGATAAAAAAAACAGTGTCATCCATATCTGAGATAGAAACAATTCCTAAAAATAACCAAGAAAGAACGGTATGGAAGAACATGGTTAGAAACGTGCTCAGCATTTTGCGACGCCAACATTTCAAAACTTCAAAAACGCCCCATTTAATTGTTGCATGTATAGAACCAGTAAGAAATAGAGGAGGAGAGGTAACAGTCCAGCAGCGTTATAGCTCTAGTAAGTGATATGACGAAACTCACTCATGCAAAAGGAATGGTTCCTGGTGGTAAATGTGAGCTGGAAGGTGTCACTTCTCATAAGATAGATTTCGTGAGGAATCTCGATTTTGGTTCCGTTAAGTATCCCCACCCCTAACAATCCAGAACCAGACTTCCCAGAAAAACACGACGTTTATTTTTTACACAACATTGTTTAGAGAATAATATACATGACAAGCAATATCTGACAATTCCACTTCTGCAACGAAAGTGCTGTCAGAGACCCAAGCTTCCCTGAGATTACACAAATACAACACCATTTCAACATTTCAGCACAGGACGCTGGTACGAGTTGACATGCTTTGCAAAAAGCATGTCAGCTTGCTATGGCTGAGCTACACCAAAATGAGAAGAGCGTTTTTCGTCTGATCAGATTGGATAAGTTTGAGGCCTTGGAATCACTACTATAAGACAATTAGTCAAATCATCGTAGGTGTTGCCTTAAACAGGACAATAATGACATAACAACCCGATCATTCGTTCAAAACAGGAAACGGGAAACCAAATTCAACAAAATCGTGATAATAAATGTCAATGACTTTTGTCAACAGATCTTCATTCGATAGGAGCAAATTCCTAACGTAAAGAGCTGCCGTGGATCCGCGAGTGGTGTGAATTGTTTTGCCCTCTACAATTATACCGATGACTTTTGAAAGAGAGCCTAACTTCCATCAAGCTTGATTGACTCAATTTTACAAAGAAAATGTGCAGACTTTCTTTTGCTCTCAATCGCTTGCCAATATATTGAGACTACTATAGTGAAGCATTTAATTTCAAGATATGACCCACTGAGTAGCTCGTTCCTGACCACTTCTCGTTCATGCAAGGGAACACCAGCTTTTTCAAATAGAATGTCGAAATCGGTAACCATCTTCAAAAAACCTTCTTTGCCAGATGCATATTTTATTACGATGTAGTTGCGTAAATGGTGTCGGAAGTCACAATACCTTAAGAAGACCAAATGTTCAGACTTTTACGGAAATAATTCTGTAAAAAGATTTATCAGATACAGTTGAAACAACTATAGATGAAATGGGAACGTTTTTGAAAAAACAATGTTGAGCTATTGGAGGATGTCTTACCATGTTTGCGGAGCAAAATGACGATCATAATAGAAATTCTCTCTGCTGTGGTTCAGGACGTTTTGCAGTGAGGCATGTAGGCGGTTAACAAAGCAGCGCAAGTCGTGACGACACTTGTAGCAGGTGTTGTTACCACGGCCATGCTCCCTAACGAAGGAAGAAATATATGAATCGTTCACTGTAATAAAAATCGCGAAATCAGTGAAAATGTGCACGCGCTCACCATTACTTGACATCTGCGAAGACCATGTGAGGTGAGTTCAGTAGTGATCCCCTGTGGATGTTTCTGTCACCCTGGCTCCTTCTGTCAGCTCTGGTCGAATGGGAGGGATGTTGCTGACGGCGCTATATGTTTAGTTAAAGGTGTTTTGTACCTATGCATTTCACTGCTCCCCCGGAATTCCGAAATATTCCGGCTGGTTGCAGTACACACAGTTGTGCACATCACGGAAAATAATTTTGGAGATTTTTCTGTCTCGATGAGGAGGATTCTTTTACGCTCATATGAGTGGCAAAGATGTTCCAGGATTCCTATAATATTGTTGTATATTTCGCATTTCATCCCGGTTCGAATTTGTCGGAATAGGACTTCTCGAAGTGGGGAGTGCTTGTCACTAGCTCGAGTGTGCGCGCCCCTTGTTTCACACACCGTATTTTCGCATTTCACCTATAGCATTTTGCTTTAAAATTGCCTCATCTGAATCATTTCATCTAACTCAAACTGAATTAGCAACTTTTCGTAGCCTCAGGTTACATTACCCCACTTCGATGGTGTCTCGTAGAATTCATTGTACCTATGTATGATCTATCTCATCAGATCCAACACGTCATGGTTTCCGATGTACACAGCAATATTCTAGAAATTCTAGAGCATCTTTATCACTCATGGGACCATGAAGGCATCTTCCTCACCAAGTCAGAAAAAAATTCCAAAACTTTTTTTTTCATGATGTGCACAATTGGCTGCATTGCAACCAATCGGAATATTTCGGAATTCCATGGAAGCAATGAAATGCGTTGGAGCCGAACACTTCCAACTAAACTTGGAGAACCGTGAGCAACGTCTCTCCCATTCGAACAGAGCTGACAGAAGGAGACAGGGTGACAGAAACATCCACAGGGGATCACTATTGAACTCCCCTCACATATTCTTCGCAGATATCGGCTAATGGTGAGCGCCTGCACATTTTCAAGCATATACTGCCTGATCCTGCTAAAAGGATCTAATTCCTCACTGAGGCCCAACGATAGAAGTTATTTTGTGAGGCATTGCGAATGGTGGCAAATTACAGATTCCTCTGCGAAAAAAAAAATTCTTAAAAAATCGAAGCCTGTTGAATGAGGCTGATCTAATTTATTTCTATTTCTCATAAGCCTCTACAACTTTCCTCAAAATTTGAATCTCCATGCTCTGCTTTGAAAGGAGTTATAGACGAAGAACCAAAAGTTGCAATCTTTTTGCTCGCTACTGTATATGGCTACTAATGAAGTGGAAGAATGGTAGTTCAGACAGAAATACATACAGGTTGTGATGAATCAGTCCACTTCATTTAAAATCCGAATTGAAACCCTCGACGAACTAATTGACGCCTCCTATTGGTGTCTGATGAATTTGCAGCCTAGTCTTTTTGATAAACGGTTACAGTTAAAATACCACTCACCTCAAGCACTTGTCCACGTATCCACTAATAAACCTTTCGACGGGCTCCCTCACAATAGTAAACAGAATTGGATTTGGTCTGAGCTCTTGATAAATGCGACCGAGATCGTTACGCCAGTGCCGCTGGTCCGAACAAAAGCTTTAATAGAACGTCACTGTCCAGGAGAACAGTATACAGGATTTCCACGCATAGTTATTCTTCAGTGAAGATCTACGGAGTCGATTTCTTTAAAAATGTCAAGATCATTCTACCTGTTCCCCCAATGTTCCTTGCTTATTGTTCTGTTATGCTTCGTGAAATTCTTCGAGTCGGTAAGATAGCAGAATATCCCGTCTCTGATCGTTGTCATAACTTTTTCTATTTGACATGTGGCCAAATGATATTTCTTCACTACCTGTACAGTACAACTATGATAATCTTGCAGTTGTTCTTCTCCAAGTGACATAGATTTATAAATAACGAGGAATCTCGCTCACCAAGTACTCTTCACGAAATCTGAAAAATGGAGGAAGGATAGATGGCTTGTCGATGATCGTGACCTGCGGTTCCATTATTTCCACGGACAACACTGGCTCTTGCGTTACGAGCCATCCTTGAATATTTATGCTTCATTTGATCAACACTAAGGAAGTTTTTATTTAGAACTATTTTTTTTTTGAAAATTTGACCTTTAAAAATTTTGATCCGAAGCTTTTAACAGAAAATAGGAATCATTACGACCGAGGATACACTCTTCTACTTTATTAACTATCCTTTATACCAACTGAAATTTTTGTCAAATATTAATTTTTGGCCTTAATTTAATCTTGGACCTTCGATCATGATGAACGCGATGACTGTAACTACATAGTTTCTTCGAAGTCTCACAGGCGTACCTGTTAAGAAATAAAAAGGGTCTCGAGGTGATAATCTGCTCATATGAACCTACAATATACACATAAACCTGTGATATGATGCACACTATAGTTAAAGTATTGTGCCGACCGTCGCTAAGATCGGCGAAGGCGGCCGCCGATGTTGGCGGCTGCCGCGACGCCCCGCCCACAATGAATGCGCATCGACCCCACAGTCGCGGGCGACGGCGACGCAGAGTGCTACAGTCCTCGAGGACTATAGCGGCAGTGTAATCCACGATCAACAAAGTGAATATGGTGATGTGAACATTGGTGAGTTAGAAAGGAAGCTACTAAAGAACGATCGCAGATTAAAAGGGGGTGTGTACATGGGCGCTGATGCGCTGGCAATGATGTACGGCAGTGAGTGCTGGCCGGCGTTGAAAACGCACGGAAGGATGTTGAACCCGGCGGAGATGCACATGCTCAGATGGGCATGTGGTCTGACGCGACGTGATAAGGTGCGCAATGAAGACATAAGAGCACTAATGCAGACGGCCCCATACAGCAAAACTGCGTGCACAGAGGTTACGGTGGTTCGGACATGTTATGAGAAGATTACCACTACACCCTACTCGGCTCGAATGTGCGTAATTACGATTTACTATTCACGAATTACGCTTTACGGCCATTTTTCGCGATTTTTTACGATTTACGATCCACGAAAAGTGACCCAAATTTCACACAAAATTTACGATTCACGAAAAATGACCCAGTAGCAAAATCGTAAATAGCGACAAAGAAGTAATCTCGCCATGGTGCTTGTTCCAAGGGAGAAAATATGCATCCCTTGTTTATGTTAGCATTTCGCACCTGAATTAAGAGCGAATTCGCGCATTTTTGCTTACGTTTTTCGTTATTCTAAGGCAACGGCTTATTTGAAATTCATCTTCGAGACTTCTATAGAGGTTTGCTGAAACCAGGTAATAAGAATTGCAACAAAAACATCAGCACGCACAAGTGACGCTTCATCCCCTAGCACCTCTGGTACCAATTTAACTACACCAAAGGAATGGATTGCTTGTCATGGAAGCAGACGGGACAATCGACATTTTTGGCTCCAGAAAGAATGAAAAGATCAAAAAGAGAACGGGCGATTCCAGAATGGCGAATGATAATGTTTTTCATAGACCTGGATAACCGCATAAAGCTTTGGAAAAAGGTCGTAGCACTTGTCGTAGCACTCGGAGTCCACTTCGTAGCAGCAGTTTCGCCGATGGCTACTAGATAATTCTCTTTCGCGTTCAGTGATGTAGCTCTTCGACATAAACACACAGAAGACTGCTTCGCAGGGGTACCCCTCGCCGCATTTCTTCGAGATGGTCAAGTCGATTACTGTCGAGTTCATGAAATCTCCTTGCCTTCTCTTTGAGCCTTTCAAGCACGTTCGAAATTGTAACCATTCTGCTAGTTCGAACTATTCCCTTCTTTCACTTCTTTCACATGAATCAGTGCGGTTCGGAACATATTTCGCAGGAATGGTTTTTTTTTTGTTGGGTGTGCAGACATAACGGTAACGTTTTTGTTATCTTGTTATGGTACAATTTAGTACGTGAACTCTCCGAGAGTAGTGCACTCAGATATTAGTGACAGCGTGCATGGCCAGTCGAGCACGTTGCATTTAATGTCAAATGTATATTTGTGAAATGCTCATAATTGAAGGCATATCTAAGAATGACGATTGAGTAATGGTTCTTATGGTAGACGCTAGCGCTCTATGTGCAAGGCAAAATTTACTGCAGCGTGAGACTACATGCTCCACCGGTGGAGCACAAGACCTACGCTCCTAAAAGCGCGCTTGTCCCACCTGGCGGTGCGCTCGAAATCGACTTTTTCGTGATTGTTTTAAGGAATAACAGCCGTTCACCCATAGGTTTTTCCCTGTGTGAGCTCTATGTGGTCTGACCATGTGTTCGACAATCCAAAGCACTTCTCCACTATCTTTTGTGTCGAACCAACGACCGCCGTCGTCTATATAGCGTCAACAAAGCAATAGATGGAACAGCATGATGATAGTTTCAATCTTAGATATGAACTTAATGGATATGAAGATCTCCAGCTTCCATCGTCAACGCTTTGGCCTGACAGGCCGTGTGACAGGACAAGCCATATGATCTCAAAACAGTTGAGGCACATCTTCAGCAGGTTCATGATCTGCACGATCGACAAGCCGCACATCTTGATGACTCCTTGATGTTGCGTTAGAGTTCAAAAAAGTTTTTGGATATAGTTGATTTTCATTTCGGATTCGTTGGATACGTTAGAGTGTTAGGAGTAGTTGCAGCTTTTTTTACCGAAAGATATGGTTTTTCTGTCTATTTATTAGCGTAGGAACAACGAGGTAAGATATATGGTAGCCATTATCACAACAAATAGGCTCACCGCTGCCAATCACAGCTACGAGAGCGGCCGCGATGAATGAAATGATCAACAGGTGAAGAATCCTCAGACGTAATCGTTGTTGTGGCATTTTTTGGTTCTATAAGTGACAGAAAACCATCTTCAGCCTTCTTTTAATTCTTCAACTCTTCTAGCAAGATAATGAAATAGTGACCAACCATTAGGTTGTTACAAAAGAAATAGTGCGCTTTTGTGTTGACTATATTTTCTTCCCACAACTCTAACATACAGCTACCTCGGCGGACGATATAATACCGTTGATTAGCGGGAACCATTGCTCGTTGTATGGGTAGGAGGTGCCCGGAGTCCTGCGCAAAGAACTCGGAAAACTGAGAGCTGAAGAACACGAAAAACTTCGTTTTCAGGTCGTCATGTTTGACAGTTTTTCCTTGCAGAACATAGTATTCCGGAGCTGGGAAAATTGACAGAGATGCGACAACTTATCTGTAGAATATAATGACTGCTCAGGTGTTTTCCATGGAAGTTATCAAAATTAAAACCAGCTCTCAGAAGCAAAATTTGTTAAAAGGTTGAGGTGTAGAAAATGCGCTTTTGAGCCTCTTTAGCGTTTTTCTAGCAGACCCCTCGCGACTTCTGGAGTAATTGACAGCAGCAGGTATTCCGGAGGGTATTGCTTGGAGAGAAGAGAATCACCCACCAAGAATCCTAGAGATACCGAAGAAAAACCTTCGAAGAGTGCTCGTCTCCGTTTCAGCAAAAGCAATCCCGTTGCACTAGGGCTCCCATATGGGGTAGGTACTGACGTCCTAACCTAGCACAAAAAGGTATTTTGGACTGTGTCGCTCGTGGTATTACAGAAAAAAATTCAGAAATCAGGAGACGGGATTTCCGGAAACTTTCTGTTAGTTCGTGGTTCCGAGCCCTGGCAGAGACCAATTATACATACAGTGAGAAAGAGCTTGCTTCGCTGTTTAAGAATGTTAAGATCTTGATGTCATACTACGTCCAATCCGAATTATATGGTTTTGAAGAGAGTGCGCCATTTCTTTTGCACCAACCTTATGAATCCTCGGTGGGACAATCGCAGTTTTATGAGGTTATTGTTAAATGAGAAGGAATTACAGGGATAGAAGATTGCTGACTTGATTCGTCAGAAAACTAGGATGAGCAGAAGTTTGAGCGAAAACAGAAGTTTGCAGTTGAGAAGTGGGAACATGCGAAAAATGGTACAATTGGAATGGCTGGTGTGTTATGGCAAAGAGTCACATGAAAGCAGCGCAGAGCGAGCACGAGAAAAAGCCTGGAGCAAGCTGGGGCTTTTAAATGTCGATCAAACTTACAATAGATAAAAGTTCTGGCAGCCACAATAGTTATAACAAAGTGCATTGTAAGAACATTAGTCTGCGAACAGTATAGAGTGGAACAAACCGCGTTGAGTCAAAGTAAAACTGAGTAAAATTGGGTGTGACGATAAGCTATTAAGAAAGCTCGGCAAAAAATCAACATTTGACTCAATAAAGGGGGAAAAAGTATCTGGCTCTGACTTGGTCGCACTAGAAATGCTGGATGATCATTTTGAATCACTAGTACATCAAATCACTGTTTCCCACTACTAACGATGTATCCTTTCTGTTGATTTCTCCCACATCACTTGTAATGCAGAAAAACTCAATCAGGGCTGCACAGTGCGAAAGACTTCTATTAGCACTGCGCGGCATAGCATCGCTCGTCTAGCACACTGTCCATGATAGGTAGACTGGTTAAAATTCACGGAGGCTACGGACTTTTTTGCATAGCTTTCCGAATGGTTTATAGTTATCCCCAGCTCTGTTCAGTTTCGCTTTGACTCAACGCGGTTTGTTCCACTCTATACTGCTCAGTGATGAACGTCCGTACAACGTACTTTGTTACAACTATTGTGGCAGTCACAGCTAATATTTAATTTCAATTGATCTCCATTTAATAGTTCCAGCGTGTTCCTGACTTCTCGTGCTCGTTTCACCTGCGATGCTTTTGTGTGACTATTGGCCCGAATGCGCCAGCCTTTCCTCTGGTCCCATCTTTCGCATACTCCAACTTTCTAACTCCAAAGCGCCGTTCGCACAGCAGTGGGATCGTCGGATGACGCTTTTACCCTTTATATAGGATCCGATGCACCCTCTACCAATTTACTTACCATTTCCTCGACATTGTTCTGATCATGGGACGCCGGCGCCTCTTCATAGAGAATGAGCCCGGTTCTACGCATCCTCCCCACTAGAGGGAACCGACGCATTTCCAACCCAGCAGTGGACCCGTCGATTGACGTTTTCCATACTAATAGGTGCGACATCGTTCACATAACTACCAGGAGGACATCGTTCACATATCGGTGGACCCGTTCCCTAGCATTTTCACCACACCTGACGCAGGCGCACCTATCACACTACTGCTTTGACAAGTGCAGACCAGTAAAACCCAAGTCTCATTTATTTTCGCCGTGATGTAAAGAGCAACAGGTCCTCCAGGCAAATGAACATGACGAAAAGAGGACGAGAATAGCTACCAATAAGGTGAGAATGAATATTTGTACATTTTTCGCAAGTAACATGGATCGCTGAGTATGAAAACGCAGTTAAATTTTTCCAGCAGGCACTCTCTTGTACACACAAAAAGACAAAGATGACAAATGTAGTGTAGAAATGCTCCATGAATAGTCATTGTGCTAGTCGACTATTCAGAAGACTTGATATTCGATGAGCTGATGTTGTGAATAGATCAACGACAACGGGTTCTAGGTATCAATCACTAGCGATAGTTTCATTCATTTAATGCACACGGAGTGCTCCACAACATGTCGGAGATTTAAGGTAAACCTCTATGAAACTGAAACGAGACAACTCAAGCCAAAAAAAAAGTAAATTTGGAAGGAGAGGAAAGGAAGGCTAGCTTTCAGCGTGGAAGGACTGGTGTACTATGGTGAAGTTGGCCTGCGGTAGAGAACAAAATCGGAGAAAAACAGTCGAAAGAGGAAAAAACGAACGTCGTGAGCCCACATGCCAGGACAAGTCAACGGTACCCATTTTGAACCTAGTCTAACCGCTAACTAACATCAGGTGGTTGGGACTAGAGAAATACCACTGCATATGCGGTTAGAATATGCAGTCCAGGCGTGAATTTTTGGCTGTTAGGTATTCTCACGCCCCAAAAATTCGCACCTAACAATTATGTTGGCCAAATAGCCTTTTCCGGGGGTTTTCAAAAAAATTAAATGAGGAAGTTCAATCGGGAAAGGGGAATGACCTAAACGATTTTGAAATGTGCTTCCTACGCTATCCCTCAAGGGGTATTCAAGTCCAGCAGCGACACTGCTATGCCACCCATGCCCAGAATTCGCGGATGAACTTTTTTCAAATCTCCTGTTTTAAGCTGCTTTGGAGCAGCATGACAAGCGCTGAGGCCAGTACATTCGTAATCTGAGAGAGTGTCATCAAATGCCATTAAATATTCCACAAGATCGAGTTAGAAGATGTGAGCTGTTAGGAGCAACCACCCTTCAGATGACCCCACGTCCACAGGGCTGGAGGCATGCTGCAGTTCAAAATGCTTCTGCAGAGCAGTAGGTGTTGTGCTACATTGATGTTTTGATTCATTTCGTTGTAATAATCTTTGTGAAAAGAAGCATCTTTCTTTTTAGTTGTCAAAAGACACCAAGGAGGGTCAAAAACTTTTGATCTCCAATAATGCGCGCGCCAATGACACAAGCGACGCGATCGCGCGGGATTTTCGATATGGTGCGTTTTCGAGAATCGACGGACAGACAGTTCGACGGACTTCCCGACTGGGGTGTGGCTGGCACACCCAGATCTCCTCTTCTGCGGACGCGCCTAGGAAAATTTGCGTAGGGAGCGCTGATTGAGACATCCTTGGTGTTTTGCGTGGTAAACAATTGATTTATATTGCCGTGTCGTCTGTTATTTTTTTAAAAGATAAACTTTGTTTGATTGCCTGTGGTGGTTGTGAAGCTAGTGGGTGTATGCCCACACGTATCTTCGTTTAATTGGGTTTTTTCTTTCTTTTTGCTTGGTAGCAAACTTAACTTGGGGGCCGAGCCAGGCCCAATTTCGAAAGCTTCACGACCCCACGGTAAATCAAGCAAGGTTTACCTGGCNTCTTCCCACCTATTATTGGTCTCTACAAACCCTTTTTCTCACTCAGGACATCCAATTTTTCAAATATTACGCGTATCTAAATTATTTAGCTTCAAAAACTACCGTATGGTTTTGTTCTTTTCCCTAGTCATGTTTTTATTATGAACATCCCATATTCTTTCTCTTTGTGCTCTTTCTTTTTCAAAAAACTGCTTTACCAGCCAAATATCCGATAGCGCTAAGAAAAAAGGTGGCAATGATGGTTGCGTTATCGACTTTTTTGTTCGACCCCATAGGTGCAACTCGACCGCCATGCTCTAACCTACCAAGATTGAATCACCCAAAAACCTTTTTTGCATGAGTTTTGGTTGGATTGGGGACTTCAGCAATACTCCTCATGCTCAAAAATGTAATTTTGCGCTACAATCTCGGAAACCGAATTTTCCGTGGGCGCTGCCTTTAATGTCGGCCTCACCCCCAAAAAGGGTATTTCGTAGCCACGGAGGGTTTGTCTGACCCAGCTGTCAATTTTTATATTTTCCCATTGATGTGCGAAAAGGGTTAGCCTACCCCCTACAGGTTCAATAGAGACTTCCCTTTCACATCCAACTATGTTCACTGAAGGAGGTGTATCGTACCTGTCTTCGCTCTTCCGTTCTCTCTTGCGGGAGCGGCTACGTGTCGTGTGGCTAGCCCTGACCCTCCTTCCATGGTGAGCTCTCCTCTCTTTGAGAAGTGTCTCCGTCAGTTTCTGACACTGCGTCTTTTCCACAACTTCAGACGCGAGTTTCCCTCCAAGAAGGGCCGGCGCAAACTCATTCCAGGGTTTGTCTGCCGACCTAGCCGGAGACTCTATCGGGAGTCTACGATAATTCGGAACCGACTTGGAGGGATCCACGCCAAAGCTCCTGAAATAAGGAGATTGTATTGTTTATCCTAACAAAGGCGCCCATTGTTATTCTTTCACTTGCCTGAAGAAGCGTTCTCTTCTACGCACGTTCAGGTCGTGTATTCCAATACCCAGGAGTTCCATTGCCTGCTTCACGTAGAGGTCTGCCCTCAATGACACTCAACAGCTCATTTGCTAATCGCGACAGAAATAAAGTAGGAGAGTTTTACGGTGTTTAAGTGCATTAATGCTTTGTTGTACTATAATTTGCATATGTTTGTACTTTTTCGGAAGTCATTTGTTTTAGAGTAAAACAAAATAAAAAATATGAAAGTTGACTTGATTGTGAATCATTATTCTGTTTTTAGTCCTTTTTCTGGATTTCATTGTTTCTTTGCTGTTTTAATAGAGCGTGGTTCCTGTGGCGTAAGTCGTTCTTGATACTGTACGCGATAAATTTTCCATGTTGCAGAATGTCAGAGTAAAAAATCTTGAATATAATAGTAGTTTCGTGAGTACAAGTAATAGTTTCATGAGTACATGGAGTTGACAACATTCTCTCAAGTTGATGCAGAGGATGGTGATTTTGGACAGTTATATTAGGATCACCGTATATAATTCAATAACTCAAAGCCCTCATATTGGAATGATCAGTATTGTTGCGACTCCATTCTTCGTAGGAGGAAAGCTCCTGTCTCGGAGGTCCATCAGTTCTTGGGTGGCTTTTTTGCATCCCGCTGTTTGACCTAACAGTTCTCTCAATGAAAATCATTGAGATGCTTCGAGAAGGGATAAAATATTGGAGAAAGCTTAGTGAATGTAGAGGCTGGACTGAAATTTCCTTGCTCAGTTGCAATTTTGAGCGCTTGTCGCGCGGCATATAGTCGCGCACTACCATGGACGATTAGGCATTTAAGTTTCTGAGGCATATTGGATACTTGTTTTATCCTTTTCTAACATTTTGATGTTACCCAAGAATGACGAATTAACGATGGGAATAACGGCTGAGAATGACCTCCAATTTGAAAAAATATGGGATGTTTCAATAGATCATTACATATTCGGCTTTTGTCGTGCAGAAACCCTACTTAACGGAGATTGTATGACGTATTGTAGCCGCTGGATATTCGACTCTGCTGACTAGATTCCATCTACGAATCATCTGTGTTAAGGAAGAACAAGTGCAATTAAAGTCTCGTCAAATCACAGCCGTAGATTGTCGCGACCACCAGAAGATTACCCTAAACCAGTTACATTTCATGAACACAGTTGCATTTCCTGCTCATTTTAGTGCTTGTAATACATTCGTTGTGCTTTGCTCAAACACATCGTGATTTTTTCTCCGGCCATGAATAACACGGAACTCCACCTAACTTTTATTATTTACGTTTTTATCACAGGCAAATTAGGAACTGCATTATACGGGACAGTATTGGTGACACATTGTCGACGGATCCTCCAGTATCAATCCATCGCGCACTCAGATACCTACAATGAAAATTAGAATGAGAAAAATGAGGAGAAGTAAGAGCACATATTTATTTCATAGAAAATATTGAAGATACACATTACTGTGGGCTACAAAGACGCTTTCTTTCTTCATACGGCTCATAAAAAAATGACACTTATAAGCAAATAAAAAGAGATCTATCTCACTCAAGCGATCTTTATAGAATATATGGAGAATGCCTTTTACTCAAAATAGTAAAGACGAGATCAACGAAACTTAGCTTCTAATCAAGTAGAGGTGGCTATTACAATTTTATTGCAGAAATATCCGGGTGTTTCTCCTCATCCATTATCCGCACCGTTATCTGGGCATTTGGCATCGAATAATGGTGCGGATAATGTAAAATGGGCAGATTCAACTGCGCCTGATATGCATCCTTCTCTACAATAAAGCGCTACGACTAGCCTGTCTCTCGCCGGGTGACTCGTCGCCACTGGAAAGCCGAGGCGACGCCGATTTTCTGAGTTCTTGAATAGATTCCTTGAATTTACTAGATTCACTTCATTTAATTAACACGTTCGCGACCGCGTGCACGACCGGTCGAGCACGCGGTGTCTGCCGCGTTGGACCACGTGCACGACCGGTCGTGCACTGTCCATTTAGTGTCATATCTTTGCGAAAAGTCCACAGCCAGCTAATTTCTTCGTAGTAACGTACAGTGGGGGTCGCTTGCCGAGTGGCAATTGCCTCAGGCCGCCTCACACAGGCGGTCCTCAGATAAAAAAGAGGTCAGTTAACTATAAAAACATAATTTCGGTGGACTTTAGTCTGTAAGGAACAAGTGCGTCCCCAATGGTGCAATGAAGTAAGATATTTCTTTCATGCAAGCGTTTTAGTTTTTGCCAAAATTTTAAAATTTGCAAGTTGAGAGATACATGCTGTTCATGCGTGATCGTGGTTTAACTCGATACAGATTTGTAGGATAGACTCCGTATTGTACTGAAATTCTGCAGAAATACCAGTCGCTGTTTCATACAACAGCCAGTATGCAACGGGAAACTAGCACCGATACGAAATTTTAGACCAACGTTGAAATGATCTAGTATTATATCTTTTTCGAAAACTAAAAATCGCCTTCAAACACGATTGCGTACCTCTACAGCTAATATTGAAGCAGATAGCACTAAACGGGATGTTTTTTTAAACAACTTTTATTTTTCGACCCCAAGAATTCAAAGACGGGACTCGCTGACTTGGCTGAGCCTCAGAGCTGGCAATAACCGTTCTTACTACCAAAAAAGGAAGATTCTTGCTTTTCATTCGGATATCACATCCGTTTTTATAGCGAATAATGAGCACACTGAGCAAAAGGTATAACATAGGTTTAGTGATCACAGAATGATTAATTAACCACGCTGGGAAGAGGAAACTTTTCAAGGACAGAAATGAAAGGTTTTCTTCAAATGAAAGTAGGATAACCACTGTCCAAGAAGAAATAAACAGCACCAGCAGCAAACTTGTAATACCCACTTCGATAGCCCATTGAACTCTCGGTTTCACCAAGATTTTGATGTGTTAATCTGCGCCAGAGGGTAAGTTAGGTCACTGCTTACCCCTCAGTGATGACCTCCTACTTCTCTTTTTTAGAAGGTGTGAAAAAGAGACCTAATCAATCATAGTTAGGTCAAAGCTAAGATGGTGAACTCGAGGAACATTCAAATGATTGTTGAGTGGAAAGCTTAGGATAAGGAGCAGAATAACATGAAAAGTAAAAGGTAAATTTCCCTAGTTTCACCTGCAACAAGAACAATTTTTCTATTCCTGCACCATCTGTTTCCTTATTTTACTATTCACTACTCCAAAAGTGATTATCACTTGGTATAAAGTGAACAGTAAAAATTTTCCGCTACCCCCAGTCGGTGCGGTTAGTGCCAGCTCTGAGACTCAGCACAGTCAGCGAGTCCCATCTTTGGATTCTTTGGGTCGAAAAATAAAGGCTCGTAAAATGCATCCCGTTTAGAGCTGTCTGCTTTCGTATCAAGTGTAGAGGTACTCATTCGTGTT
Source organism: Ancylostoma ceylanicum (assembly GCA_000688135.1). Classification (NCBI taxonomy): domain Eukaryota; kingdom Metazoa; phylum Nematoda; class Chromadorea; order Rhabditida; family Ancylostomatidae; genus Ancylostoma; species Ancylostoma ceylanicum. Next base: position 185,861 of record JARK01001467.1, read on the forward strand.
AGTAGATATTTTTCTATTTTTGGAAACAAAATAATGTTAGATGATCTCAGCGTCGAACTAAAATTTCGTATCAGTGCTAGTTTGATGTTGATTACTGGCTTTTGCATGAAGCGGTGATCGGTATTTCTGCAGAATTTCAGTACATTACCAAGTCCATTCTACAAATTTGTACCAAACTAAACCAAAATATCAGGCACGAACAGCATGTATCTCTCCGAACTTCCAACTTTTAAAATTTGAGCAAAAACTAAAGTGCATGCATGAAAACAAATCCCACTTCATTACATCACTGAGGATGCACATGTTTCTTATAGACTAAAATTCCAAAGAAATTATGCTTTTCTAGTTAGCTGACCTCTTTTTCATGTGAGGACCGGCGTTGCGTGAGGCGGCCTGACGCGGCCCGAGGCAACTGACCTTCGCTACCGACTACCACTGTAGTGACAGATATACTAGTGTTACATACGCAGTGGGCAAAGCAGACCTTCTCTCAAACTTTTTCTTTAGATTTTTCGTACTAGAACAGCTAGAAGAACAATAGACTTTAATTAAAATCCTAACAATGACAAATCAGTAGACAACAGAAATGGAAGAAACCTTAGAAAACTACGAAAGAAAGAATAACTCTCATGAAAAAGTCTTGCTTTTTGAATGGGGAGGAAAAATTGCTACCGCGTGGAACCAAGTTCACGATCGGTCGAGCACGGGTCCTAGTTGTGCAAAAGGCGCAAAATCTGCATTGTCGCGAACGTGTTAAAAAAGAGAGGACAAGATGGCTTGAGCTCGGCCTCACTGATTTATCAGGGAAATTTTGGAGTTTGCTGCCTCTACCTGCAGAGTCTAGCTAATTGTCGAAACCCATTGTTAATTTATTCTCGAAGTCGGTGTTTTCTACGAGAACTGAAGGCATATTGATGTCTACGTGAACGGAAATGAGGAGTTTAAGCTTAAATCGCCTAATTTCCAAAATCACGCATTAGTCTTCCTTCATGAATATTTTACTTAGTCCATCGAGATTTATACAACGTTTTAGCTAACAAATCCCATATATCAGGTCAAAAACCTAGACAGCCTCCGTTCAGACTCCATGAGATTGCAAAAACTCAGAATAGGGTTTGTGTTTCCGAAACTTTTGTTGTGTTAGACTCTGACTCAATCAGGGAAATATAAGGATAAAAGATATCTCTTAAAATCTCTTAAACAAAGCGCCGTAAGGCCCGAATCGGCAGACATGGGCACTCTTCTTCTTTCACAGTGCGGTGGCAGTCATGGACGAAGGCAAGGTTTCACATTCTCCATAGCTTTGGACGTGACAGACAGACTAAGCCCGCTATTATAAGTCATGATTATTAGTGTTTTTTTTTGTCAAAGTGTAGATAGTACTCGAAAGAGCTTTTCGCTCTACAAACCTATAACTATCTGTTTCTTATAATTTAATTATTCACGATTTTTAAGGTTTAAAAATGGAATACCCAGGAGGCAAAAATCAGCATTTTCGACATCTGCTATTCTTCGCTTTTCATCGAGTCCAAAAAGCTACCGAAGCAGCTCGAGACATTTGTAACACGTACGGAGAGAATGTTATAGGCGATTTACTGCACGGAAATGGTTTGCAGAATTCGAAAAGAGGGACTACGACTTCAACGACGCACCCCGTACATGACCAACTTCAGTAGTTGTACTGAAGGTCGTTATGCACGAGAACCGTCAAAAAAAAATCTTATGAAATCTGGTTACACCGTGTGAATGAGGCTATTCGACTGAAAAGACCCAATCGAAAAGTCCAAGTCATTCTTTTACACGACAATGCTATGCCTCACGTTGCAAAAGTCGTCAAGGCGGATTCACAGGAGCTAGACTGGGAAGTACTAATGCATCCATCTTACCGTCCGGACCTTGCACCTACGGATTATCACCTTTTCCGCTCGTTGTCCAACCAAATGAGGGGCCTCACCTTCAAAAATGAAGGGAACCTAGGAAAAAAACCTACTTCGAATCCAGGTCCAAAGATTTCTGGCGAAACGGCATGAATAAATTGGTCAAAAGGTGGGACCTAACATATCTTTATCTTCCATAAGCCGTTGATGGATTCCTCCTCTTCAAGCAGGAAAATTCAAAGCTCCTTTCTCGTGGTACGCACTATCGTGTACATCGCGAACATCTTCAATGTTTGGAGAGTTCAGAAAAGACCGGGTAGCCATAGAGTCGAACATGGTTCGCTCGATGCCAAAACTCACAGAAGTCGGCGTTGGCTCCAATTCGGGGTAGACAAAACTAGCCAGATTAGCCGGGCCACTTACAGCGGGTTACTGCTAAATTGGGCCCATATGGGCCAGGCATATCACCATCAGTGATCCGTGAGCGCACACATTTTACTAGGTTTGAGTCCATTCTGCAGCAAAATATTTATTTTGTGCTCACATTTCAGCTACACTGACCATTCTGTCACTTTTTTTGGAAACCACCAAATCACAGATTTTGACGTTTATTGATAAGAAAATTTTTCCCTAAGATAATTCATTCACAGATTGGCTGACTTTTAGCAATTTCCTATCTTCCTCGAGTGTCTACAACTTTCGTAAAAATTTGAACTTCCAAGCTTCATGTTAACAGAAGTTATGGAGAGGATTTGAAAGGCTATATACAGTCCTTCTCAAAAAGATAGACGGATTGCGCGTCTGCACCATCGCGGCGGGGCACGAACGAGGGATGCGGAGAGAGCATGCCTCTAGTGAGAGGGTCGAGTAAGGTCCCACCGCGATGGTGCAGTCGCACACTAAGAAACCGCAACGCGCAATCCGTCTATCTCTTTGAGAAGGACTGTAATTTTGGACGGCACTGTGTTACGTAGAGATATACGCTTCCATGCTTTCTGCGAGAAAAGGCCGTCTATCACATTTCGTATGTAGTAGGTGTCTCAATGTGCATACCTAACACCCTTTCCATAACAAGCGGTTCAAAGGCTTCGTGAAATAGTTAGTATAGGCACGGCTACAACAACCGCGAAAGTGATTTTGAGATGTGGAACCATATTTGAGAATTGCTGGAGTTTCATATTAAGTCCTCCACTGTGAAGAGGAGTCTATATCACCTACGACATTAGAAAACATACAGGCTGATTCACATGAAATGTGACGCGAACAACTATCCACAACTTAGCACCAGTCGATTTAGATGAGTATTTACTTTTATTCAATAGGCGGAAAAATTGTGCATAGTACCTCACACGACAGATTCAGAATGACCGCGTTTAGCTTTAACACAAACATCTAATCTCTTCCAAAAATTCTTGAGAACACGTGCAACCATCTCCGGCGACAATTTTCTTTTCAACGAATCCACTGACTTTTGCTTAAAGGCAGCACCAGTCGAAATCCTCGACTCGGAGCTGAGGTGTGGGTGGTAAAATAGAGAGTGAGCACATCACAAATGTGAGAAGAACACAACGAATGATGACCTACCTGCAGAGAAACAAGAATCGCTGTCGCGGCCACGCCGGCCTTTCAACGGCCCGACGCGCCAGTTAACGCTATCGCCGCGGGTGGTCTGGCGTAGCGGAACCATTCACAGGGTTTCGTGGCGGGACGTACGCACACCCCACGGCGGAGCACTCGTCCGCGCCTTCGATACATGGTAACGAGCGCCTTCATTTCTTGCATTTCTTGCTTCTTTCACGCAGTTTTATCCCTGCCTATGAGTTTTCCGTCCCCGAAAACCCCTAAATTCGAGAAAATCTCCAAAGCAAGGATTTCCGTGGGTGCTGCCTTTAAGGAGCTGATTTTTTTGCTCCAAAATAGACAACTTATCAAAATTTGAAGGGTTGGGATTGGGTGAGTTTTACGGCCAAACATCCTTCGCCTAGAACATCGGAAAATTGGTCTCACTCTAATCAACTGTCTTCATTGCGTTGTGGGGTGGTACCCAATTTTATTGCAAAGTTTAATCAATATCCTCAGCGTTTTCTTTGGCCAAAGGGATCACCGCATCCTCCAAGAGAATGGATTTTCTGTAGCCCGTCGCATTTCATGTGGACCACCCTGTAGAGGCACGGAAAAGCACCGAAACTTACTCCATCACTGATTGCTCACAATCTATCTTGGAGCTGTCGAATGCCTTCTTTATTGTTAGGAAGAGTAGAGTGTGAGGAGGTGCCATTGATGAGTCGTCAGCAAATGCGTGGAGAACAAGTGGTGCATCCCAACCAAGATGATCCACTCCATTCAAAACCGCTAATGGAAAGGTGGAATGGACAGCTACAAAAGTTTGCAACACTTTGAGAGCAACGATTTGCGATTTTCTCGGGCCAACATGTACATATACATATGAATCGATAGGCAGAAAAAGGAAAAGGTTAGTTACAAATAAGCGCTTACCGCGATCTAATCTATCATGGAGTTCAGATCGGACCGATGCAGAAGATAGATTGAAAGTCACAACAGGTGAGGAAATGTGAAAAGCAGCACAGAAAACGTCTGACAAGGCACGAGCGACGTGTTCGCTCTCATCTCCAGCAATAATTAGAACAACCGGGCTTTTCTGCAGCATCAAGAACCACTGAAAAGCTTTCGTAAAAGAATTATACAAATCCTACCATAGTAAAATATATCTGAATTCTTTATAATACCGATTCATAAATACATAATCTGAATTAGAACGCCAAAACCTCTCGAATCTTCACAACCATCTCCACCAGTTTTCTAAAGGGGTTCATTGATACGCCAGGCCTACTTGAGTTCAATTTACAGTAACCGTCTATAAATGTTTCGCCAACTTAGCTATTCCTTTCTTCCTCAATTCGAGGTCACCGCTGACTACCGTGATTCTTAATATTAGGTTAAGCATGTTCGACCGTAGTGAGATCTTTGGCTGTCCTGAACTCCCCAAATATTACGGATGCTCGCGAAGAACACGATGAAGCATACCACGAGATAGGAACTTGTGAAATCTTTTCTTGCATGCGGGAGAGGAGGGCTCTAAAATTCTATGAAGGCTAAAGATGTGCGAGAAGACCCACAGTATCAGAACAAATAGCAGAACTCAGGTCTCTACGGTTCCAACTGGCAAAGATTTGCTGAAAATCAGCGAAGTTCCCGACACCACTTACGCAGCGAAATATCTCACCGTGTTTCTAAAGAAACTGGCTAAATCTCTTCAAATCTAACGAGTTGGACTAAACGAGACGTGATAATGATGAAAACCCCCAGATGAGCAGTGAAATCTCATGTACGGACCAACAAAGTGCATGTGCTCGAGGTACAGCTGGTACTGTTCGTTGGATGCACTATCAGGTGCACCGCGAACATCTGTAATGATTGGAAAGCTCGGAAAACTCCCAGATCTCAATGGGGCCGGACGTATTCAAGTTGATACCAAGAATCACAGGAAAAAGAGGTGACTTCGAATCGGGTAAGAAAGAATTAGCTAATTTGGCGAAAAGATTAGTAGAGGGTTATGAATTGTCCGCAAGAGGGCCACAAACATTGAGCCGTAAGCGCAGATCTTCTATTAGATGTGTGCCCACTCTACTACAAAACAAATATTTCATGGCCAGATTTTACCTACAAAAGATATTCCGTGGCAGTTCGTGGTTAACAACAAATCACAGGTTTTGACCCTCATTAGGAAAATTCTTCTAATAAAGTCACGCTTGGAATAGCTGGATTTTATCAGTTTCCCATCATTCTTGACCATCTACGACTCTCATAAATATTTGGACTTTTGAGCTGCACCCTAACAGAAACTACAAGGGAAGTTTAGAAGGCTATAAAATTCTGGCCGGCACTGTATAACGACTACTGAGACTGAGCTTGTCCAAAAACTTCCGGCGCACCATGTATACAGTGAAGTCCAAGCGGCGGTAGACAAGGGGCGGGAACGCGACGCAGGCACTCTGGTTGTCTGCTGTAGCGAGGCACCGAGCCTGCTGGGCAGAGACACGGAGGAAAACCGATACGTCCCGATTTTCCGCTGCCTCGGGAGCAAAGATGAGCGGAGGTCAGACTTGAAATCTCGGAAGTGAGAAACTCCAAAAAACACCAAAATATCGGAAGTACCGGAAGATGGAAGTCGGAAGTACAGACTGTACAACACATACATATGTAAGCATCTACGGAGGTTTGGAAGTAACTAGTTGTTGAGTGTCAACATAGGCATGTGAAATCACTTGAGGTACAAGGCACACTCAAAAAAAGCACAAGTGAAAAATAGGTGGACAGATATCTAAGAAAGCAACGCTTTTGTTCTACCGTGTAGTGCACAAACCGCCGACTTCCTTCTCAAAAACTGCGCAAAAAATCGGTGATAGCAAGTGGATGATGCAGAACTGTGAGGGGGCTGTGGGGAAAAACCGGAGCCTCCGCCATTCCGGAGATCGGGATCCCGCAGTTCCAAAAATAAAAATGGTAAAATATCAATTTCGTCATTAAACAATTAAATAAATGTATGGAAGTAGTAATGAGAGTAAGGAATTAAAAATAAGCTGCTACAAAGTTTTGGGTATTTTAGCACCCCCCTCTTCCCGCTCCCCCTCCCCTGCGTTCGCCACTGATGCAGCCCAGATTGGAAATATCCAAATTGTCCACTGTCTGAAACTTTCGGCTTTTTTGTCGCATTTTTCGGAAGTCAGAATCCCGAGAAAAACAAGGTATTCGGAAGTCGGAATTCCGCTCATCCCTGCTCGGGAGGTGCAGCAGACAACCAGAGTGCCCGCGCTGCGGTTCCGGCCTTAGTCTGCGACCGTCTGGAGTTCACTGTATACATGGTGAGTCGGAAGTTTTTGGACAAGCTCAGTCTCAGTAGTAATTTCTTGCCAAAATTTCTTTCCTGCGGTACTTTTGCCTTGACCCCACGGAAATGTGGTGATTGCTAAAAACACCATTCGTATCCCACTCGGTCAAATAGCTTCACTTCACTGGGCATAGCTTCAGAAGATTCTGTGAATACCTACCGCAACGGCGGTTGAACAAAACTGTCGAATAGTATAGATATGCAAAGCCTCGATTAGTGGCATTCTTATAGATTCACAGTAAGTGATGCGGTCCAGCACAAGTGCACATGTTTGATATCGATAGCGAATGACCACATCTTACAATGGAAGTTCAAGAGGCCAGGCTGACAGGTCGGAATGATACCTATCTTGCTTGAATCCTTGCTTGACAAGGTCCTCCAGCATATATTTCATTTTTGCCCAATGTGCTGAAAACAGATATGGCCGAGTGAGGAAGGAGCTGAACAGTTAGGCGGAGGGTCGAGGGTTCGGATCCGTCATGTGCTTCCGTTTTGTATTTTTGTTTTTTAATCCTTCTTTGTTGTTGAAATTAACTTTAAAGGATTAAAACATAAAACCTGTTCTTATTGAGAAGAGTTTGAGTTGTAGAGGACAATCACGAATCGGAACCCAGCCGAACACACAACCTCTTGCATTAGACCATGTTGGGAATCTTCGTCAGATTATCACTACCCGGGATTATAACTCAAACTTTTCCCACTCGCATCATAATGTTTCGTTTTGAATGGAGAATTTTCTGTTTCATAGCGACTACAGGAACAACTGTACGATCAGTAAACTACGTTTGATGTAGTGTAGTTATTCATGGCTGGTACATCAATAATGTTAGGTTTCATGTCCTAATCTTTTAATTTTAATTTCAAANCACCACTCGGCCACCCTGTCGCTGTGATATGGGTGCTGCAATACATATAAGCTGGAGGACCCTGTCAAGCAAGGATTTAAGCGAGATAGGTTTCACTCTGCTCTGCCAACCTGGCCTCTTGCACTTCCCTTGTTAGTGAAGATTCAGTCAACGACTTCTCCACCGTGAATCAAAAGACCAACGGACAACCTTTCTAGCGCTGTTATCTAAAATAGAAAGTAAACGGGACATATATGGTAGGAAGGCTTCTCCCAAACGATGTTAAAGATTATACTTGAATTCTGCTAAATGGTTAATACATGCTCAAGATTCCACGTCGATGATTTCCTACCGCACTGACATGCACCGCGTTCAGGTACAGCGTTGCAGTTGGATGGCCGAGTGGGTAGTGAAGCAGACTTGTAGGCAGAGGCTTGAGGGTTCCAATCCCATCTTCATGTTTTGCTTTGCAAACTTCCATTTCTAACCTTTAACGGAATTCGGAGCTGTTCAGGAGGTAAATGAGCAATAACTGTGGGCGCTTCTTTGGAAACAGTAGATATTAGGTTGGTGCAAAAATAATGCGCGTTTTTGCTGCATCCTCTTCGGTGCGGAAGATTTCCTGTTGTCATCATAAACAATATGAGAAGTTGTATATCTCCTTGTAGCAAATTTCATGGCCTTTCCAATGGCTTTGTCCGTTTTCAACGAAATCCACATCTATACGTAACTTTCATTTTCGGAATGAAAGGTGCCAAAACAGATGTTTTGCCGATTTCACTTCTGCGAACCAAAACTTTGCGGCATCGCAGCAGGAGTTGCTCGGAATACCACAGTAGTTTTGGCCAAGGTAGTGTGGCGAATACCTACCGCGAAGCTGCTTTCGATCTTTTCGAAGTGATGAGTCCTACTTCAAAAGTAAGGAAGGTCGCGTGAAGTTTTCTCGGGTTGCTGACCACCAAGTGGTGGCAATAGTTGAAGAGAACCCATTCAAAACAACATATTCGGTTTCTCAGAACCTTATCGGTAATTGTCGTCAGACCGCCCCTTCCCTGGATAAGGATGGGAGGATGAAAAGCTCGACGACTAGGTGCGACGCTATCTGAACGAGTACCAGATTGATCTTCGTTGAGAGCTCTGCCTCGCGCCCTTGTAGTGAAGAAATTTCGACCAAATCCTTGAACGCTACGTGATGAATGGTGAAGAATAGACCTTCTGCGACAATGTAAAGTTCATTGCTCAACAACTGGGAGAGGAAGGTGAACCGAAACACTGTCAGAAACCAAAACAATACTAAATTAAGGTCACGACGAATTTTTGGTGGTCTTATGCAGAAATCATTTGTAGCAGCCCGTTGAATACGTTACAGCTAAAAAGCACTGCTAGCATATTAACGAAATGAACCGGAAATCTCATTGCATGAGCCCGACATATCTTAATGAAGTGGATCCTGTACTCTTACGCAGTACCGTGAAGCCACATGTCGCACACCAGGAACTCCATAGGCTGGAACAACCAGGCCAGGAATCTCTGCCTCATACATTCTAATCAACAAGCCTCTCGCTCACTGACTACCACTTTCTGGAGCATTTAGACGACTTCGTCCAGGAGAATTTCTTCGAGGACTGGAGTGACACCAAAATTGGCTTCCTGGCGTTCGTCCATCCTAGAAGGCCCCATTTGAATAGTGCGGTAGTCATTGAACAGCTGTTTTATTGATAAAGGCTTGCGGATTTTAACTCCATTAAAATCCGCAATCCTTTATCAATTAAACAGCTGTTCAAAACGGAAATTGTGCGCATGGCGGTTTTGGTGTTGGTGAAAGGAATGCTGATGGAGAGCGAGTCTTGGAATACGTAGATGCACATGAACTTGTGATCACCAACACGTGGTTCCGTAAGCGAGTAACGCACCTCCTGACCTACTACAGCGGCACCACATCGTCACAAATTGATTACGTACTTGTTCGGCGACGTGATCTGAAGGAAGTCCTCGACGTTAAGGTTATTCCATACGAAACCGTAGCTACGCAGCATCGTCCTCTCGTTTGCACGTTACGCATTGAACCACCGAAACAACACCGTGAAGAGAGAAATGGGCCGAAGAGGATCAAATGGTGGCGTTGGAAGGAAAAGGAGCATGAAATCGTAAGGAATATTCAGCTGAACCCTGTCTGTAATGTTGATAGCGCATGGCACAAGTTACGAAAGCAGTCCACACTGTTACACGAACAGCACTAGGACTCACGAAGCCTGGCCGGAAAAAAATCGATAAGATGCCTTGGATGTGGACCAACACTGTCAAGGAGAAGGTGCAAGAAAAGAAGCAATGCTATCACGCTTTCCTCGCTGACAAGTCACTGACCAACTGGCAGCTATATCGGATCTCAAAGAAAGAAGCTAAGAAGGCGGTAGCCGCTGCAAAGGCATCCCGTTTCGAAGATCTTTATAGAAAGCTTGATACACGCGAAGGTGAGCGGGATCTTTACAAGCTGGCCCGAACATGATACCGCCAAACACAAGATGTCGTCAAATTCGTTGGCGTAAATGATGAAGAGGGAAACCTTATCACCGACCGGAAGAAGGTAGCTGAGCGATGGAAGCGTTACTTTGAGAACATTTGTAACGAGGAATTTCCGCATCCACCAATCCCACACGCAAACCCGGTATATGGTGCGGTCATGCCAATCTCTGTATCTGAGGTAGAAATGGCAGTGAAGACGATGAAGCCCGGAAGAGCAACTGGCCCTGATGACGTGGCAGCAGAACTGTGGCGATCACAGCACTGGCATCCCGCTGCATGGCTGGCCCAGCTCTTCAACAGGATTATATTTGAAAGGAAGATACCCGACGATAGGAAGCGCAGCACAACCGTACCAATCTGGAAAAAGAAGGGAAGTCCGGCAGAGTGTTGTAACTACCGTCCCATTCGACTCCTCCCACACACGATGAAGATATTTGAGCGAATCGTTGATCGACGGATACGTGAGATTGTCGAGCTATCTTCAAACCAGTGCGGCTTTGTGAAAAACTGTAGTACTACCAATGCGATCCATGCCGCAAGACTACTAGTGGAAAAGCATCTCGAGAAAAATGCTCCTCTTCATGTGGCTTTCCTTGATCTGGAAAAAGCATTTGATCGAGTTCCGCACGACGTCATATGGTATTCGCTGCGAATTCACGGCGTTCCAGAAGAGCTAGTAGTTTGGATTAAATTGCTTTACGATGGAACAAGAAGTCAAGTTCGGACGCCAAATGGTACTTCGGAAGAGTTTTGCGTGAACGTCGGAGTGCACCAAGGCTCGGCACTATCGCCGCTGCTATTCATACTCGTCATGGATGCCATTACGAAGGACATTCAGAAGACTGTCCCGTGGACACTCTTGTATGCGGACGACGTCATGTTGGCTGCGAATACGAAGGCTGAGCTCGAACAGCAAGTACAAACTTGGCAAGATCGTCTGGCGGACTTTGGTCTGAGACTGAATGTCAGGAAAACAGAATATCTGACGACAGACAAGAACGAGCAGGACACGGTACGCGTTAGTGGTGAAGAACTGCCAAGAACAAATGCCTTCAAGTATCTCGGATCGTTTATCAGAAATGATGCCTCCTTAATGACCGAGCTGAATGCGCGCATAAACGCCGGATGGATGAAATTCCGCGCCACATCGGGCATCATCTGTGACCGAAAGATCAGCGACAACCTCAACTCAAAGATCTACCGGACAGTGATCCGTCCAGCCGCGCTTTACAGCTCTGAGTGTTGGCCCGCTACAAAGGAAATCGAACGCCGACTAGGAGTAATGGAGGCAAGGATGCTGCGATGGGCTTCAGGCATTACGAGACTTGACCACATTCGGAACGAAGACATAAGAAAGCGATATGGCCTTGCGCCCATTCAGGAAAAGATGCGCGAGCAGCGTTTGCGTTGGTTGGGCCATGTACTGCGTGCCTCTGAGCAATCAGTCGAGAAGATCGCTTACGAATTTGAGGTTTCAGGAAAGAGGCCTAGAGGAAGACCGAAGCAGCGGTGGACAGACACGTTGCGCAACGACCTGAAGATCGTGAGCCTACATCCTGATCAAGCACATGAACGAAGTAAATGGCGACTACAATCGAGAAGAGCGGACCCTGCATCAAAGCGGGAAAAACGCTAAGGAAAGAAGCTTGCGGATTTTAACGGTTTTAAGCCTGATTAGAAACATAAATTTTGAACCAAGATATGGCCTCAGGAATTAAGGGGTTGGGGGATTTTTGCACCAACTTAGTAAATTATCTATACTGGGTATTAGTGTGATGCCGCTGGTGAGATAAAATATTCTGACATGCGATATAATCTGATCGGTCACATTCTCATCCTTTAAACGCTTGAAATGTTCGACTGCTCACGCGTGGTTGCGTTTTTGCTGGCGAAATTTGGTAAGGGTGATGTCATCAGTGCAACTCGCCAAGAACGCGAGATGGCGCAGGCTTTTGAGAGGGTTCTACTCGATGCTGCTTACTCTGACTTGACGATAGAAGCCGAGGAAGATGAGGAAGGAGGACAATGACGAGAAAATGGACATCGACTAGAACATAGACTGTGAGAACATTGAAACTCGCAGTTCACCTTCGAACGGCTCGTTCATCGAGGGGGGAAGCCAGCCCATACCTATCAAACAGGTATTTTGGAATGATTTTCTACGGACTTTTGCAATGCTATGATGGCATCGAGCTGATCCTTTATCAGGCGACGTAGAAGGCTTCATATGGAGAAAAATTTCCACTAGCTTAAATAGTGAAAAATAAATAATTACCTCCTGAACAGGTCCGAACTCCATTAAAGGTTAGAAATAGAAATTTACAAAACAAAGCGTGAAGATGGGATTCGAACCCTCAAGCCTCTGCCTACAAGTCTGCTTCACTACCCACTCGGCCCTCCCGCTGCAACGCTGTGACTGAATGCGGTGCATGTCAGTGCGGTAGGAAATCATCGGCGTGGAATTTTAAGCTTGTATTAACCATTTAGCAGAATTCAAATATAATCTGTAACACCGTTTGGGACAAGCCTTCCTACCATATATGTCCCGTCTCGAAATCGCAGGTTAAGTTCGTTTACTTCCTTGTGAGCTGAGTGATGTGGATAATTGCTAAGGTGAGAAAGTATGATAAAATGGGATAAAATAGATTCATAAGATTACTGTAACGTACCAAACATGCTTTTAAAGGGACTTAGTTTTGGTGGAATGGTTTGCTTTATACTAATCTTGATAACATACACTTCATGTTGTTATCTGTGGTGTTATGGTCCACCGATGCATTTAATTACCTGACCAAAGTGCCGCTCCGCCTCAGACATTCGTGGGGGTGATGGGCAGGTAGGACCCCCATCGCTCCGCCCTTTTTTTGAGTTGGGGGAGGGTATCTGGACGTCCAGGAAAAGCAGAGCGTGCTGCCCATAACCCCAGTCGTCCCCCCATCCGCCGGAACCCAATAATGCGCTAAGGGGACAACTGCGAGGGCACGTGGGGGAACGTCTTTCGATTGTCGGGGGTAGGTGCCCCGCGATTTTGGGTTCACCCCCAGGTACAACTGGGGGTGGACCCATTTCCACCTGCATTCCACCCCCACAAATGTCTGAGGCGGCGCTTTCTCCACGAACTGTGTGCCACTTTACTCTGTGGGCCATTGGAACCCGTATTCCCTATGCGTATAAAGCGCAAACGAGTGTTGTATGTAGCCCTTTGTCCAGGTGGGCAGATGTATCCACAGCGGTATGGTCTGGTAGCGCGCGCACACAGGGCCCATGATCTGACATTGTCCGCAACTACGACCACACTTGTTTCCAGCGATGGAAGAACGCCACAGAATTTCTTTTGAAGGAGATGGATGCAGCGCGCCAAAATAGAAGGAATGACACCAAATTTACATCAAAACATAATGAAATAGGCTTAGAAATCGAGCGGACGTAATTTCGGACAATGTCAGATCATGGGCCCTGTGTACGCTACCAGACTATATCTACACAGGTAGGCGGCTATTAATGTACTCTGTTCAGCTCACTGTAGTGACTGTTCAGCAGTCCGCATCACGATAGATGACTCCCTTCAGAAGTGAGAATTCCCATGAGTGGTGCAGGATTCGGCCTCCGCTGTTCTGACTATACAAAAAGCTATGCTCTGCTTGCAGTTAACAATAAAGCAAGTCCGCATTCTGGTTCATGGTATACTGAACTTCGCATAACTATCAAAATATCACGCAGAGTTAGGATAGGCTGAACACCAGCGGCTCTGCTGGCAGTGGGGCACGCAGCGCGGTCCGACAAAAAGCTGATGAACCATCAACCATGAGTCTTTGTTGAGTTTTACGCTTGCTTCCTCTAGCATTGTTCTCTCTTAGTGCTTAGAACAACTAAAGAAGTAAACAGAAGATGAAACTCGTCAAACCGCTCTGCGTGCTCGAAGGCCTGCAGAACCGCTGTCGGGAAATGCACTCTCCTAATCCTCCACCTAACCTACCTACCTGTCTTCCAACGTGGAAAAGGAAACGTAATTCCTCTCTGGTGATGTTTCCAAACTCAGTGGCAAATTTCGACAGTTCATTTTCAAACGCACGTAATCGCATTTGAGCCTTCTCCTAAATCAACATTTCTTTTCAGCATTATGTATATCATAAAGAATATTTAGTGCAGAACGTAAGCGTCATTGCCTGCGGAATCGCGTCGTGATTGGACAGCCATAGATTAGCTATGTAGTGGACTGCTAGCACGAGGACGGCAATGAATAATATACGGTTAATGTTCTCGAATAACCGCGTGATCCTGAAAAGTGTTTTCAATGTCTGACAAAAGATTAATTCTCGAGCTGCCCTGCCCTTTCAATATACAGTGGCAGCCGCATACAGTGCGTTTCGTAAAAATAAGACCTCCGCAGAAATCACCCTTTGTGCACACCATAGATCTTCGCCAAGTTTGTAGGTACCACAGCCAGACTTCTCTCAAGAAAATATATATACTACTATCGTGTTACTCCAGCTGATACTATGGCCACTACGGAAACTTTTCAATCCATCCCGTATGTGCGATGATACGCCAAGTGCACGATGCAGTTGGCTACCCCAAACCCCAAAGGAAATACCCCAAATCAAGGTTAACCTTTGATGGTAAAACCATTCCTTATCGTATTAAGATGAGTAACGCCAAGCCCACGACTGCTGAAATTCCAAACCATCTCCGATCCAATTACAAACCACCGCCAATGTTGCCAAACTTGCCAGATCAAATTGAGTACTCTCAAGTGGTATGCCCGAAACCGGTGCGTTCCGCTTTCGATCTCTCCCAAATTCTAAATGGACTTCCCTAATTAAAATTCGAGTAGTGAATCACCAGAGCCCCGTCATCACGCCCCATCAAGGCTCCGAAACCAAATTCGAAGGTCCAAGCAAAATCCAAAATATCAACTCCCGACCAACTCCTCGTCAAACGCCAAAAGTCCAACAGATCATGCCGGCTGCACTGTCCGACCAACGCCCAAGAACTCGTCGAATTCCGACATTTCAACATTTAGGAAAAAACTGTCGTAGCCTTCTCTAATCACTGCGTTCACAAACGCAACCACATCGCAACATCGGCACAAAGCTTGCCCCTTGCCTTCGAATGTGAAATGTGAATGATTAGCGCTTGTTGTATGCGTGCTGACTACAGCACCTTGACAAACGCATCCTCTTTTGAATTGCTACGAATATGAAATGATATCGCGTCCATCCATTGAAAACACGCGTAGTAAACAACAGACAGGGTACCGATCAGTCAAGCTGGAAGGTTCCGCCCGGAAGGATTTGCCGCGGAAAGCTCCGGGAGCGGGATTTCCACTCCAGTTACTCGCGCGACAAGCTTCCTGACAATGAGTCGGAACCTTCATGCACACCACCCCTGGTGGTGCAATGGCAGAATGTTTTCAGGAAAGGGGCGGCACATGGAGGATCTGGTCGAGGTCCATAAGGATATCATAGAGGTAATGGCCCTAACCTGGACAACACAGAAATATACAAGACACTGCACACTACTTCTGAAAAAAGGTGCAGTTTGAACCGATATGTACACTGGTATCATCGGAAGAGAAAAGATTTCATCAATCGGAACCAAATCCGGTGAAATTCATATGACGCACATTTACATAAGTTATGTACATAGATGAGTAAATAATATGCAGACAAACTACACGGGAAAGCTGGTGCATTCGACTGCAAATACTGCCCAGAAACAACATGAAAAATTGAAGACGATCAGCGAGCAGTCTTACTGTATAAAAAACTTATGCGCGTACACGAAACGTATGAGCGACACGAAGTCGTAACTTCCTGAAAAAAAGAGTATGCGCTTTCTTCCATTTCCTGCAGTGATCAGCAGAACTTACCATGGAAGCACTTTGAGAAAATGAGAATCAATTATACGGGATTACGGGATCTTCGAAATGTTCGATCAAATGCACCCGGTATGTTCTTGAGGTTGTATAAGTCCTACGTGCTCCCCCATATTGAGTGCTGTTCGGAGGTTTGGTTTGTAGTCCACCCACTACCGACCCCGAACTCAAAACCATGGATTTCTCTGAAAACTTGCATACAGAGGTAATTCGAGGTGCTGATCACGAATATCATACTCATTTTGCATGATATTATCGATTTTATTGATTTTTTCGATTTTTACCAAGCTTGACTCATCTCTCACAATCTCGCTGAAACGTTGCATGGAGGGGTTTTTAAGAGTGCTGAACACGAATATAGTAGCCATTTTGTATTATAATCTTGATTTGATTGACCTTCTCTTATTTTGCCTGCATGGGATGGCGTAGTTTCAGACTTTCCTGGAGGTGGCGCTCCAAGTGGCGCTCTGGCTCGGGATTTTTCTCCCGGTTTCAGCTCACCCAAAGGTAAAATGGCTCGGGAATTTTCGCTGAGTTCAGCTGGCCCAAAGGTCACGTGGCTGAAGGGTCCGAGACAGGTCGCTGCGAAGCGGCTCTCTCTCGTCTCATACTTATCTGTCACGTCTCATATTTCTGAAGTGTCCAGGTGAGGGTCATTATTTGCAACCGCTATGATATCTTTATGGTCTTCGCCCAGATACCCCATCTACCGTGCTTTACCACGCTCCTTTTCCGACAGCGTTCTACCATTGCACCACCAGGTGCAGGTCGCACGAATAAAGATCCGTACCAACCCGTGTACTACACAAGAAAGGGGAGCCACCCAACCTCCCAAAACAAAGACGCCACCTAACCGACTAGTTAGCCACCACATTGAGAGCCATATACCTTGTTCTCCCATCAACGACAAGAACAAAACTCACGAAAACACGAAATCAATGAAGTACTCGAATAAAGCTTGTACTACCCTCGTCTCTGGAAAAGGAGACAATCTCTTCGATTTCTTGACGCGACCTTCAACTTCCACCTTGGAACAACTCTCGTACACTTCTCCTTCTTGTGAAGAGGTACTGGAAAACAGGGTATAAAAATGAGACATCAAGAGATTTAAATGCTTCGATGGCGTGAAAACTTACGAAGTAGAATCTGATTCCGAATCTTCTGACTGGTATTCGAAGTTACTGTCTTGGCTCCTTTTGTTTCCTCTAGGAGATGAAGACAAGGCTCTACGGTGTTGCATATTTCAGCAACTCACCCCTGAAACATATAGAATGAGAGCAAAATGGAAAAGCACGCAGGTAATCGTGCCGCGACATCAACGCGAGCGCTGGGCTAGCATTCCTGAAACGATAACCAAGCAAACCAATTATGCACCGTCTGTTTCAAAAATCAGAGAAATTCAACGTTTTGTGCGTAGCTGCACAAGGGGTATTTTGTCTCACGTCAAATCATAGAGATTGAACGCAATCAGTAACTGGAAGCGTGCCAAAGCGCGGCATTCCTATAACAACGTGGCGAGACTTATTGGCATACACAGGGCCCATGATGTGACATTGACTGCAATTACGTCCGCTTGATTTCTAAGCCTACTTCACTAGGTTCTGATGTGAATTTGGCGTCATTCCTTCTATTTTGGCGTACTGCATCTATCTCTTTCAAAAGGGATTCTGTGGCTTTCTCCCATCGCTGGAAACAAGTGTGGTCGTAGTTGCGGACTATGTCTACCAGACCATATGCTACCAGATTATACCTCATATTGGAAGCCTGCCAAGTGGCAAGGTGAAACAGACAGTACACTCTGTGTATTTAGGGGTGTCCGATAGCCGCACCGCATGGTCCGCGCCGCGGCCCTCTGGGCTGGGATTCATGAAACGTTAACCACGCAAACCAACGATGGTTAGCGTGGATGGTCCTGCACAGACTATGCAGCGAGAGGAGACCCAGGACGCGAAAATTGGTTTGCTAGCCTGGGTTTACTTGGTTATGCGTTCATGAATCCTAGCCCTGCTGGCTGCGTTCCAGCGACCAGCCAGCTGATCGCCGATCGATGATGGACGCCGGCAACCGCGTCGGGTGAGTTTCTTTTGCATTTATCACGGTTTTTCTCTTTACTTTTTCAATAAAATGTTTGTAATTGTTGTTGTTCATAATAGTTCCATGCCCAGTAGTTCATGCCACCACATTTTAGTTGAAAAAAAAAAGAATTTACTAAACAAAAATGTCATGATCCTCTCAAGGAAGCTCCTTTCGAGGACAAAATCCAACTAAAATGTGATGATATGAACTACTGGGCATGAAACTATTATGAACAACAACAATTACAAACATTTTATTGAAAAGTAATAAGAAAAACCATGATAAATGCAAAAGAAACTCACACGACGCGGTTGCCGGCGTCCATCATCGATCGGCAATCAGCTGGCCGGCCGCTGGAACGCAGCCAGCAGAGGGCCGCGGCGCGGACCATGCGGTGCGGCTATCGGACACCCCTAAATATACAGAGTGTATGTATGGTCAGCGTTATTGGCTGTCACACAGACTAACCGGTTTCGCTTCGTTATGCGTTCACGAATCCTAGCCCTGCTTTCTCCTTTTGGCACTGGCAGGTGCGGACACGTTAGCTTATTGAAACACCATGAAATGAAAAACTATTATAACAAATCGCGGTATCACGTATAAAACGCTAAAATGGACTGGCTCAGATCATGACATAACTTCAAGTTCATAGCTGGAGACTGATTTGTGAGGCAGGACTTAAGCACCGTTGAGAAACTTGTCGCTCACCATCTAGAAATACAAAATCGACTTCTTCAGGGATGGACACGTCTCTTCTATAGAGGCGATCGAGGACGAAAGGAGGCTCACAAGAAGACTGCTCTTACTTTGAGCGGCGCACTAAAGGTGATTGAGGTCGAAAAAATTCGACTGGAGCAGTTATTCCACAACAGAAACAATGACAGTCCGGGGGGACATTTGCTCCGACCTTACACGGTGCCCTGTACATCAAAGTCCTTTGTATTTTCGAATGTGTATGGTCTGGTAGCCCACAGAGGGCCCATGATCTGACATAGTCCGCAACTACGACCACACTTGTTTCCAGCGATGGGAGAAAGCCACAGAATCCCTTTTGAAAGAGATA
>JARK01001467.1:210203-230436 GCA_000688135.1 Ancylostoma ceylanicum
ATGTATGTATCTAACACTGACGAAGAGTTGGTAATTCTGGGGACGAATATCCTACCTTCTTTCGGATACCGACTGTTACGGGATGAGAACAACATGAAGCAAGTGCAACCGGAGAAGAGAGTGGAAGTCCCAGATTCCGTGAGGACGAAGCCAAAGCCCAGACGAAGAGTAGCCCAAGTGGGGCAGAGAACGTATCTTGCCCCTAGCTCTGTTGGGTGGGTAGAACTCACGGGATGTGGACAAGGTAAAGACTGGATGCTCAATTCCTCTGATGACCTAATTCAGGCCGGAGTGTGTAGAGCTGATAGCGATGGCTTGGTAAGAGTTCCAGTTATCAATAGGTCAGACGAGCCTGTTGTTTTCCGAGTAGGCAAGACAGTCGGACACTGGGAAGAAGAGGAAAGTGACTGGGTCCACGCCAGTGCTAAGGATCTGTCCACGGATATGCTTACACTAGGAAAGAAGGAGCTTCCAAGGACAGAGCGACTCCTGAAACTACGCAAGACTTTAGCAGAAAATCGCACGGATGGGAAACTAAGTGCAAGGCTATGGAATATAGTGAAACAGAACAATTCTGTGTTTGCCGTAGAGGATCTAGAACTAACTCAGACGTCGTTAGTGAAGCATGAGATCGACACTGGCAACACAGTCCCAATTCGGCAACGTACGAGACCTGTTCCGCTCGGGGTCCGGGCCGAATTCAAAGAGATGATAAAGGGCTTGTTAGAGCGAGGAATAATAGAGCGCTCTACTTCGCCGTGGGCGTCACCAGTAGTGCTGGTAAAGAAGAAAGACGGTTCCATACGTCTGTGCGTTGATTACCGAGAGCTCAACAAGTGTACTAAACCGGATGCCTACCCCCTGCCTGCCATAGATGTGATGTTACAGAGTTTGCAGGGGAAGAGATACTTCACGTCGTTGGACATGTGCTCAGGGTACTGGCAGATACCCTTATCAGAAGACGCTAAGGCAAAGAGTGCCTTCACGACGGCAGAGGGGCTATTCCAGTTCACGGTCCTACCGTTCGGACTGTGTACGTCTCCTGCTGTATTCCAGAGGATGATGGACAAGGTCTTGGGAAAACTTAAAGACCAGGAAATTTTTGTTTATATCGACGACATCCTCGTCGCCACGGAGTCAGAAGACAGACATTATGAAGTGCTGATGCAGGTGTTCAAGGCCCTAGAAGGGGCTAATCTCAAACTGAAGCCACAGAAGTGTGTCTTCATGGAAGAGAAGATAGCATTCCTTGGGCATCGGGTGGACGGAAATGGGGTTCATGTGGACCCAGATAAGATCGAGAAGGTAGTGGCTTATCCTAGGCCGACAAATGTCGCCCAATTGAGGACATTCCTTGGACTTTGCGGCTACTACCGCAAGTTCGTGCTGAACTTTTCAAAAATTGCCCAGCCGATGTATGCCCTGACGAGCCTGAAAGCACCATGGAAGTGGGGCGAAGAACAGGAGGCGGCTTTTAGTAAGTTGAAAGAGGCGTTAACAACTACTCCCGTGCTGGCTCAGCCGGATGTGGAGGGGGCACGCACTGGTGAACGCCCGTTCATCATCTATACAGACGCCTCCCAACAGGGGATAGGTGCAGTACTATGCCAAGAAGGGAAAGATGGCTTTCTGCATCCCTTGTATTTTGCGTCGAAGAGCTTGACAGCAGCGGAGCGCAAATATCACATCACAGATACCGAGGCGTTGGCTGTCGTATTTGCGCTAAAGAAATTCCATTTCTTCGTGTATGGAGTTAATGTAGTGGTCNTTCCCTTGTATTTTGCGTCGAAGAGCTTGACAGCAGCGGAGCGCAAATACCACATCACAGATACCGAGGCGTTGGCTGTCGTATTTGCGCTAAAGAAATTCCATTTCTTCGTGTATGGAGTTAATGTAGTGGTCCGAACCGACCACCAGCCCCTCACAGCGCTATTCAAAAGGACGAATGTGTCCAGTCGTGTGCTCAGATGGGCTCTGGAAATCCAGCAATACCGACTAAAGATTGAATACGTGAAAGGGAAGGCGAATCCAGTGGCGGATGCGTTATCCCGAGGGATGGAAGTTGGATCTGCTGATGCTACTAACCTCTCCAATATCAACGAGAGAGTGGTTTGTGCTGTGTCACCAAAAGAAGAAACGGAGTGGCTTAAGGAACTCAGAGAGGACCCCTACTACAGTGGCGTCATTGAGGGTCTAGAAACACATGACTTGGAGCGCGAGGTACAAGTGTCACACAGTGGAAAGCATCTGAAGGTTGCCGACTTCACTCTGGATGAGGGCGACCTGAAGATGTTGAAGGAAGATGGTACTGCTGTCCGAATCGTGCCTAGATCGAAACGCAGGGAAGTCTTTAACGAAGCACACAAGGGTTCTCTGGCAGGTCACTTTGCAGTCAAGAAGTTATCACGCTTGCTAAAGACCAAAGTATTTTGGGAGGGAATGGAGAAGGATGTGGCTCGATGGCAGAAGGAATGTCAGGAGTGCTTCCTAGCAAACCCAAGGAGGAGCCACAAGCCTCCCCTCAAACCATTCGTGGCCGCTAAGCCTTTTGAAATCATCTGTGCTGATATTCTAGAAATGGGTCTGAGCATCAGCGGGATGAAGTATGTGTTGGTAGTGGTGGACCACTTTTCGAAATGGCTTGGAGCCTACGCAACAAGAGATAAGAGCGCGGAAACCGTAGCCACTACCCTGTTCCAGCGCTGGGTATGCGAAAACGCGCGGTGGCCAAGACAGTTGCACACTGATCGAGGCACAGAATTCGTGAACAATGTGATGGAGGAATTGGCAAAAGTAGCTGGTATAAAGATAACCTCCACCAAGGGCTAAACTCTAGAGAGAATGGCCTTAGTGAACGAGCCATTGGCACAATACAGAGAATGTTGAAGAAAAAGATTGAGAACACCGACAATTGGGATGCCATGCTACTTAATGTGGTGTACGCATACAATGTTACTCCACATGAGGCCACGGGGGAGAGCCCCTTCTTCTTGCTGCATGGGTTCGACCCGTTCATTCCGTCAAGTGTGATCCCTGAGGGTCAGGTGACAAAGNGCGGGATGAGACCAACCTGAAGCAAGTGCAACCGGAGAAGAGAGTGGAAGTCCCAGGTTCCGCGAGGACGATGCCAAAGCCCAGACGAAGAGTAGCCCAAGTGGGGCAGAGAACGCATCTTGCCCCTGGCTCTGCTGGGTGGGTAGAACTCACGGGATGCGAACAAGGTAAAGACTGGATGCTCAATTCCTCTGGTGATCTAATTCAGGCCGGAGTGTGTAGGACTGATAGTAATGGCGTGGTAAGAGTTTCAGTTGTCAATAGGTCAGACGAGCCTGTTGTCTTCCGTGTGGGTGAGATAGTTGGACACTGGGAAGGAGAGGAACGTGACCGGATCCACGCCAGTGCTAAGGATCTGTTCACGGATAAGAAGGAGCTCCCAAGGACAGAGCGACTACTGAAACTACGAAAGATGTTGGCAGAAAATCGCACGGATGGAAAACTAAGTGCAAGGCTATGGAATATAGTGAAACAAAACAGTTCTGTGTTTGCCGTAGAGGATATAGAACTAACTCAGACGGCGCTAGTGAAGCATGAGATCGACATTGGCAACACAGTCCCGATTCGGCAACGCACGAGACCCGTTCCGCTCGGTGTCCGGGCCGAATTCAAAGAAACGATAAAGGGCTTGTTAGAGCGGGGAATGCAGATGGTAAGAGAGCATGTCCAGGAGTACACAACCGCCTACAGGCAGAAGATGAAAGAACACTATGATAGCCGCCATGACGTGGACGTCATGAAGCTTCCACGGGTGGGCGGAAGAGTGTTCATGAAACTTCCTACAGAGAAAAGGAATAGCAAACATCCCAAACTAACGTATGATTGGGATGGTCCATTTCGCGTCTTGGAAGTGAGGGATACGTCCGCATTGATCTCGAGGATAGGAGCANTGACTCTAGAGAGAATGGCCTTAGTGAACGAGCCATTGGCACAATACAGAGAATGTTGAAGAAAAAAATTGAGAACACCGACAATTGGGATGCCATGCTACCCAATGTGCTGTACGCATACAATGTTACTCCACATGAGGCCACGGGGGAGAGCCCCTTCTTCTTGCTGCATGGGTTTGACCCGTTCATGCCGTCAAGTGTGATCCCTGAGGGTCAGGTGGCAAAGTACCAAATCGACCTGGACGACTACAAGACGGAGCTTTTACGGGGAATGCAGCTGGTAAGAGAGCATGTGCGGGAGTACACAACCGCCTACAGGCAAAAGATGAAGGAACACTATGATAACCGCCATGACGTGGACGTCACGAAGCTTCCACAGGTGGGCGGAAGAGTGTTCATGAAACTTCCAACAGAGAAAAGGAAAAGCAAACACCCCAAACTAACGTATGATTGGGATGGTCCATTTCGCGTCTTGGAAGTGAGGGATACGTCCGCATTGATCTCGAGGATAGGAGCAAATGAGGATCCATTGTGTATCCAAATGGACTTACTTCGGGTCTGCCCGGACGAGTTGTCCGCAGAGCCGATCAGATCCATGACTAGAAGGAAGCAGCGTAGGAAAGTGAGGAAGGTTACTGCGAGCAGTGTGAAAGTTGCAAGGACGGTTAAATGTGAAGAAAATAATGTATCTTTGCATTTCAGGTCCGAGCGTGAATTCGATGTGAACGATGAAATGCACTGTCTACACGGCCGATTCCGATGCCAAGGACAGCCGCTGCCGCTGATGGAAGGCGTTCCTCAGATGGATATGTCCCAGTGCAATTGTAGTGCCTCCATTACCGCTGTTGAGCTTATTCCTGACCTACCCCAACCAGCCCAGAGCCATAGGGTCGAATGTGTATTGGAAGGTGCACGTGTGATCGCAATCTGGCAAGGCCTCGGGACGTTGGCTGAGAAAGTAAAATGGATACTCGACCCGTTTCATCGGCGTATCACTCCTAAGAGCGTAGCTTTGAGCTATGCGTTTTTCCGCTCACGATGTCTTCACATATCGATAATGGCTGGTGCAGTTGCAGCGAATGGCATCATGAGGCATGCGATGATCAGTGGCTGGAGCTGCGACATCACGCAGATTTTCGAGTTGGGGTGGCACATCGCAAGTCGTCTCTCATGGAAGATCGCGCAGACGACCGTAGGGAAGGAGCACCGCAAGATCCTTATTGTCGTGCCTGAGAGCTTGCATAGTCTTAAGTTTGCCGCACACGGTATGAAGGATACCATTGTTTTTCTATAGAGAATTCCGCGAGATTCACCTGAAGCGAACGGAGCTTTTTGATGACAACCTAGGCAAGGTCATCGTAGTACTGCCGTCTCTCGAGCCGAAGCCAGGGTCGTGGCTAGCCTTGGTACATGCTTGGAGCATGTGGCTTCAGTGTGGCTGTAGAGTTTTCCTGATTGCCGGTCCTCGTCCTCGTGATGAAAACAGTTGGTACAGAGTGGCGACCCAAGCTCGCATACATATGAATGGATTCTTGGAGGATCATCAAGAGCTGATGCCGCAAGTCGTAGATAAGCTTGTCGTGGAGAATGGTACCATCGACCCGAATTCTCCGGCATATGCGGTGGCCGTTCTGGACGATGATAGTGGATGGTTGCCAGAGAGACAGGCCCGTCTGTTTTACAAATACCTGACTAGGCAGTTAGCCCCATTTCTCGCCTTTGACCCTCTACCTGTTCACAAGCGCCCCCGTGTCGTGACTGGTGAGCCGTCGACAGCAGCAAGGGAGCGAGATTACCCAGCCGTTAAGGATGGAAGAGTGAACAAGAACGCGCAGCGGAGGAAGGAGCAGAGAAAGAGGCGTAGCGAAGCACGGGCAGCCGCAAGAGCTCTCGAACAACTTCAAATGGGTAAAACAGGCGAGACCGAGTGAAGCGGTCTCTGCCCCGGGAGGGGCATGTTGTGCTACATTGATGTTTTGATTCATTTCGTTGTAATAATCTTTGTGAAAAGAAGCATCTTTCTTTTTAGTTGTCAAAAGACACCAAGGAGGGTCAAAAACTTTTGATCTCCAATAATGCGCGCGCCAATGACACAAGCGACGCGATCGCGCGGGATTTTCGATATGGTGCGTTTTCGAGAATCGACGGACAGACAGTTCGACGGACTTCCCGACTGGGGTGTGGCTGGCACACCCAGATCTCCTCTTCTGCGGACGCGCCTAGGTAAATTTGCGTAGGGAGCGCTGATTGAGACATCCTTGGTGTTTTTCTTTGTAAGCAGTTGATTTCCATTGCCGTGTCGTTTGTTATTTTTTTAAAGATAAACTTTGCTTGTTTCCTGTGGTGGTTGTGAAGCTAGTGGGTGTATGCCCACAAATATCTTTCGCTAATTGGGTTTTTTTTTCTTTTTGCTTGTTAGCAAACTCAACTCATTATCCACTCGGCCATCCAGTTGCACCAGTGTGAGTGAAGGCGGTGTATGTTAGTGCGGTGGGAAATCATCGACGTTGAATTTTAAGCTTGTATTAACCATTCAGCAAAATCCAAGTATAATCTGTAACATCGTTTTGGACAAGCCTTCTTACCATAAACGTCTCGTGTCGAGATCGCAGCTTAAGTTCGTGCACTTCCCTTGTTAGATATTATCTCAGCCCCTTCATCCTAAGATCCTCCTTCTTTTTTTTGCGGCTGCACAGGCACAATCCAAAATCACATCCCGAAAACTAGAATTTGCCACTCAAAGTCTTGAAATTATTTTTTTTTTCACCCACACTATTCTTTTGGTAATGAGAATCCTACGGTCGTTAAGTTTTTGCGATCACAATATCTTTTCGTTTCGGATAAGCAAAAGTTATTCAGCGTGTTCCTCGCCTGCCTCAAAATTCCCAGCTATTGACTATTCAATTCATCTAACATCAATTCGCTTGCATTATTTTACGACTACGATTCATGCCTAAATGTCTACCCCCGATTTCTCATAATTTTTTGCTCATACTCCACGGTTCTCCCTCTTACGAGAAATCCCAGCCGCTTTGCTGTGAGGTCAGGTTGTGCGACCCCAGGTGGTGGATAGTGAGTTCACCGCGGACCAAAAGCAGCCAAGCGCTTGCCCTGCGAAGCAGGTAGATCTAGGGGATGGACTCCTCAGTTCGACAGTGGTGGATTCGATTTATATGGCCGGCCTGGGAGTGTGAACATGCAATAACGCGCGTGGGTGTGTGCAAACGCTTTGTGTGGGCTGTTTCCTGCACTTTGGACTTAGTCAAAAGCTAACAATCTAACGACTGGGAAGCGCATGAGAGGCGAGTAGGGGCCGCCTCTAACGAATAATCTCCTCGTGCGCGGCATCCTTCTCCCCGTCAGTCCAGTGTCGGGGACAGGAACACCCCACGTCACATCACGTGATCATAACGTGAGCTGGGTCCGAGAAGAAGGCTACGGCGTCTACGGGGATCGACGCGCACCCGCGGGGCCCGGTGAGTGTGGAAAATATGTGAGGGTCCTCGATGCTTCGCGAACGGCGACATCGGGAGCAAGCAGGCGAGTCGTTTCAACGTAGCTAATTCGCGCATTGCGACTTTGAACGCTGGCACGTTGATGGGCCGCTCGTGTGAACTAGCTGCAGCACTGCAGCGCCACCGAATCGACCTATGTGCGGTGCAGGGGACGAGATGGACCACCAAGGAAACTGAGCATCGAATTAGCGTTACGGAGATGAGAATGTTGCGGTGCATGGGTGGCATTACACAGCTCTATCGCATTTGCAACCAGGACATACGGAAGCGATTCAGAGTTTTTGCGATAAGCTTCGCGAAGCGCGTCTGCGATGGTTCGGTCACGTTCCCCGTGCCAAAAGCGATAAACTTTGGAGGATCGGCTACGAGCTGGACGTACCAGGGAAGCGGTCAAGAGGAAAACCGAAACAACCATGGCTCGGCACCCTGCACGCTGATCTCAAGCCGGCTAGGATCGGCGGAAGATCAGGCGCACGACAGGGCAATATGGCGTCAAACGATCGACAAAGCGGATCCGCCTCGAAACGGAAAAAAACACTGAGGAAGAAGAACCTTTTTTGCTCACGCTATACACTTCCTAGATTTAATTCAGAATTTCCTGGAGCTATAGCACCTGAGCTCCCAGGGCATTTGGCGTCTTTTCCATGAGTTCCCTGACCATCTTTATCAGACCCTTTACAAGACGTGTTCTTCGACATCAAACAGCGCATGAGGATGTTTCCTGTTGGCTCCAAATTCCCGCAGCCTGGCAGCCAATTTTTGAACTTGTTCGAGTTTAAAGGAATGCAGTAATTATACAGATTGAGTGAACTGTGTGTTCAGGCTGCTACTTGCCGATTCAGGCTCCCTAACAATTCATTTACGAGAACGTAAGCGAAACATCCTAAACTTAGTGACTTTACGCATTTTCCATAGTAGGAACTATGAAGAGTTATGCAAGAACATGGTTATCGTGGAATAAGAGGAGCTCTGCAGATTAATCCAGTCATAGTCAGGAATATCCGATCAGCAGTGCTTCTGTTAGTGACAAACTCTCAACATTGTGAATAACCGCCTGGAACCTCTTTTTCAACAGGATCAGAATGAGAAAAGAGCTATTGCTCCGCTTGAGCCCTTATTACGTCAGCATTAGCTCCTTGAACTTAAGCAGATTTATGCTCATTCGCTATTGCGCCGAGTGATGTAATCTCATTATGTTCCATTTACTCGTCGATTATTAACTAGTTGCCTAGCATCAGATTTGACAAAGCTAAGTTGTGCTAGATGTAATCAGAAGCCTTGCTTCTTACTGTCTAGCCTCAAACTTGGTGTCTTTTGACTTTTTCCACTCAGGTACGTGTGGGCAAAAATTACTCGCATACTTGGGAGTCTTTTCGCATGCCTGATGAGAACTTGGAGGCCTGGTAACTGTGTCGGTTTTACAGCGGCAGTTTCCGCCTGATTTGCTAAGGAAATCCGTGCAAATCGTCTTTCAAAATTCAAAATTCCGCCGATCCCCAGGTAAATTCCAACTAATTCTCGTGTAAATCGTGCATGGCGGAAAAAACCACCGGTGGATCCCGCCTAATTATCCGGTGAATTACTGTTTAATGTGGTCAACCGCCGGTTTTGCCTAAATTCTGGATAAATTTGGAAAGTATGAGATCATACGAAATTTGATCCAACTCTTTGCTGATCGAAATGAGCCATTCATTTTTCTCAAAACTCCTGTAGCTGTTTTTCTTGTATTCTCGTTGGCTCTAGTAAACAATGTGCTATTTGAAATGTTTGCGTTGTACTACAAACACATACTGAAATAGTGGAATTTGCAAGACAATGGGGCAATGCTATGAATATAAAATATCAGAAACGAATAGAACTTAGGTAAACGGAGCATGTGAGTGAACAATGCAGAGCAAAATTAGCAAAATGCTCAAATGAATTGGCTCATGAAACTAAACGCGAAAATTTCGGAGAAATTCCACTTTCTACATACCTCACTTCCACAGATTTCGGTTCTTGAATGTGTCCCATTCAACCGGGAGACGACCCTTCTGGTTCGCTGTAATTAAGGAGCTCATTATAGCAGCCCTGTGATTGGCTGGAGTATGCTGTGATTGGCTGCTCGTTGATGAGGTGCCAAGAGGTCAACCTGTCGCTTCGCGGCGTTTGCGGAAATCATCTACGATGACGGACGAGTTATACAAATAGGCACCCTTTGCGATGTACATAGTTACCAGTTTATTTCGCGTTAAGTTGTTTTAGGTAAACGTTGTGATTGAGCAAATAATCGCAAGTTTTAACCTCAATGCTCTCCAATTCTACCCTCAAAACGCCTGAATTTCCCTTCCTCGCGCACCCACAGTGCGCGAGGGACCGAGAAATAACTACTACTCCAGATAACCAAAAATTGGAGAATTCAGGGTTTCTTCCAATAGTTTGGAGTAACTTGATATTTCGAATTTTTCAGTTAGCCTATGTTTCGAATGATTTGAAACTCGACTTATTCAAAACCTTCCTGGAGTTTAATCTGGAAATCAAATCTCTACTGTGAAAATGTTGAGAAATTGATATCTCTGCTGAACGAGCTCATTATAGCAGCCCTGTGATTGGAGCTCATTTTTTTTCATTTTTTAAAATAATTGAAGCAAGCTGAAATAGTGCATCGAAAAAGTTTCATTGGAATTCGAATGTTATTTCATTTGAAAAAATTCAGACTCTTAATATATACAGGGATTGTCAAATGCGTTCAGTAAGAGTAACTAAAGTGAAATAGGAAACATGCTCATACGCTCCAAACTGAGTAATTCCGCAGGAAGTTGAGAGATGGTTTTTTTTTCATTCTCGAAATCAGTTTTCCTCACAAGTATAGATGAAACGCGCGGAGTTGCTGTCCTTATGGGCGAAAACGGCAAGGGTTACCATGACTCGTTCGCATTTTGCCGCGTGGCCAGCCCACCGCGGCGGTGCCACACGTAACGCAGACGCTCGCGTCCTAGCTCGTTAATTACGATGCGATTACGGTGGGACCAGAAGGGCCTACACCCCATTCAACCCGTTTGAGCATTTGACGGCAAAACCCGAATCAAGTTAGAAATTTATTGAATTCATTGAATAGCTTCTATAGGAAAGAGAACTGAGTAGGGATTCAAGTTGAGCCTTGCCGTTGCTGAGATGCTGTGGCATTCCACCGCAGCCACGTGTTGAAGCACTTTGAGCAAGCTTCTTGTTGTAGTTCAAGAAGTTGTTGGCATCACCCGTGAGCGCTGCATTGTGCTTAACTCTCTCTCTCTCCTTTGTTCATGTTTCGACGTGAGTTTTCACCTGGATCCTTGTGAATCCTGTCTGAATTTCCCCTAAAGTTCCAGAAAATTCTCCGTGGTATTCCCCCTTTTTCTAGCATTTTGGGCGAAGTTTACCAGAAATTCAGGCGGAGAACGTTGGATAGAAGTTACCAGAGAATGTTGATGGTCCGTTTTGTTTATGCTGTCCGTGACTGAAGTTCTTTCCACTCGTCGTTTAATAACTTCGCATAGATTATACATCTCCCTCTTCCTACAAAATCTGATTCGAAAGTTTATTTTTCACTGGCCTTCGGAGGCAGAACTGGCGTCACTTTCCCGCCCTGAAGTATTAGTTACCTTTCAAGTGATTGTTGATCACCTGAGCACAAACAATAAAAACCACATTTCATTCAAAATCATGGGCATGCTTCTCCTAAACTTGGCGCTTAAATTGGCATAATTTGAAAATTTGGTCTCATTTTTGCAACCCTCTGTACAAGCCCTAAGAGAGTGTTCGAACAGTGGGTGCTCACGTACTCTGGAAGACTTCGTGAAGGGTGACATCCTGTGCCAAAACCAGGAGTTTTTGAGAGGTTCAAATTTTAGCACTATTGAGTGCGACAAAGCGTCTCGTAGGACCCTGAGGGTGAGAGCATGCCGCTTCTGTGGTGGCTCTCAGGTTTGATGCCTGCCCAAGAAAATCCTTTTGCAAAATGTTCGTTACGATGGAAGAAGTCCTTATTTGGACGAAGTTGTGAAGTTTCGGCCAGGAACTTATCTCTAACACTTCTTTAACACGAAAAACGGCAAAATACGTTTTTTCTGTACGTGTGTTATCATATCTCGATGTCATACCATGTGCAAATAAAGTTATACAACTTTGGAATAAGAGAACTACTTTTTTCATCTACCCAGTGTTTTCTCATCAGGAGAAGCCAGGGCCTCGTTACTTATTCACATGCAAGGTCAATGCCTTTAAAGGTAGAGTATCACTATTAGAAAGCAGTGTCGTTTCTGAAGTCGATGAACCAATGTGACTTTTAATACCATGGTTAGGGGTATAGCAAACTATTATAGTTTTCCACTTGGGCTTAGCTGCTACACGTCGCTGGAATGCGGTGCCATTCTGGGAGGATGTATTTCTTGAGAGTGCAAATCTCTTTTTTATGAACGAGCCAGCAAGTTCTCGGATTGAGGCTGTGGTGAGAGGAAAACCTATCTTTTTTCGACTTCTTTTTCATTTGTCGTTTTCATCACCATTCACCTCTCTTCTTTGCTTCTTTGTGACACACTGAACACTAAAACGCTACAGTTCTCAAAGTTAGTCAAACTGATCTGTTTTCGAATGTGTTATCAGTTCTGCAATCTACAGTCGAACTATCTTAGAGGACTAGAATAATGCAAATGTTCCACGAGGTCAAACGTTAAATTTTTGGAAATTGCTAGCATTTTTGACTGGAATAAATTGGCTCAAAGAATGTGGATGTCATCGCCTGCTGCTCCAAGTACAGATTTGAAGCTGAGATGTGA
This sequence comes from Ancylostoma ceylanicum, assembly GCA_000688135.1. Lineage (NCBI taxonomy): Eukaryota > Metazoa > Nematoda > Chromadorea > Rhabditida > Ancylostomatidae > Ancylostoma > Ancylostoma ceylanicum. The sequence goes on from JARK01001467.1 coordinate 222,456, forward strand.
CTTCAGTCGAAGATCATGTCAGATAATCCTTTTCATTTTAAAAGTGAAGTGATGAGGTTTGTGAAAAAGCTTGCAGTAACCCTGCTGGCATCACCATCGGCACAAAGCCTGACCATCACACTGACCATGTGGGCACCCGGAACAAACTGCTGCGACGCGATAGACGTGCTGGTTGACGTAGAGACCCCTGAAACGTAAAAATTCCAGAAGTTTGCCCAAAAAATTTGGTTTTTCTCGATGTCATTTCTCACCCAGGACTGTACATGCACGATACTAAATAGAATGATCCACAGTTCTTCATGGTGCATCCAACCTTTCTGTTGTTCCACCAAGCCATCTCAAATGAAACACTTGTGTTTAGAGGAGAAATAAGCATGTGTTATTGCTCACCTTAGCCCATTGCAAGACATTTCTTGCCCCACGATGATATTCGCTTTGATAGAACATCATGTTAGACCGCATTCCGAATCTTGCCAACTGGCTCCACCATCGAGAAAGCGCCTTAAAAGGTTTCAATCAGATTTAATGGAAAAAAATCTAGGATGTAGTCTCACATAATGTATGACTGCTTTTGGATTGGCATTTGCACTGTTCAGAACGAAGAGGTTCTGTTTGTGCCCTCCTGTAGCGTAAGCAGGAAGCTCGGTTCTTCTGCAATTGGCCACTGACTGCTGTGCGTAAGACTCCGCCCCACAATCGTATTTCTGAATCATGCCATTTCTTGAACGAAACAAATCTTCACAAGGAATAGCGAATTCATCTTCACCATGCGGTACATGAGAGCAGCTGGAGGAGCAATTCCCCAACCTGCACTAACTTCCGTCTGTCCTCTAGCTAATCTCCCTCTAAATGAATGTGGTTTAGTTACATGTAGTAGAGTCTACTCCAGTGAGAAAGGTGGATGGAAAGGTGTCAGAGAGGATATGAGCACAAGGGTGCAGCAAGTCGAAAAAGTGTCGAGGAGAAGAAGAAGAGTGCACGAATACTCGGCTATGGTCGCTTATGAAAGAGACTTTACAAAATCACTTCTTATCAACACTCACCTGAAATCGTTGTGCATATCAAGGAAGACCCTCCTCAATTCGTTGGTGAGAGCAGGATTTCCACAATTCGGTTCTTAAAATCCATTTGAGAAATTCTAATGTCTAGTGCAGGCCAATGTATTAGATATGTCAGTCGCTCACTAGGCCAAGGCGGTCTGGTGGGTGGTGGCGTAGTGGTTGTCGCATTCGCCGGTGACGAAGTCGACGTTAAGTTTCCCGCCGGTGATGTGGTAGAGGTATTCGTGATGTTAGTGCCGTTTGTGTTGGTTGGTGGTGCCGGTGGAGGTACTGGTGCTACTGGTGGTGGTGGTCCTCCTCCACTACCACCACCACCACCACCACCACCACCTCCTCCTCCTCCTCCTCCTGCTCCTCCTACTCCTCCTACTCCTCCTGCTCCTACTCCTGTTCCTGGTTGTCCTTGTAAAGTTCCAAAAAGAGCCAACAACAACTGAAAATAATTTATGGTTACCGTGAGCAAATTCAGGTAGTACTGGGAATCCGTGAACTTACGGCACAAACAGCTGCGGGTGAAACCATACTCTCCGATGCAGTTTTAATCTTTCGACAGTTTAAATTCTGTCAGCGTAATGTGAGTACAATTCTAACACCTCTTATTTAAATGAAATATTTCTGTTCCGTCAATGCACTTTTCTGTAGCGTTGGCGTTCCGTGCTTCATAACACGCTACTCTGCTTTTCAAAAGATTCAGCACTACCGTCGTTGATAGGTTCGATTTCCTCATATTCACAGCAGGATTAATGTGCACACACCTTCATATTCCACATTCCACAATAACATGCTGGACATTAATGCAGCTCGTGTTTGGTTTCATGAGGTTTCAGAACATCGATTCAGAAGTACATTTGTTACGAACAGTGTTGTACGCTATGTTGCATTACGTTAGTTGCATCATTTGGGCAAAGCTTTTGCGAATAATCTTGTTGAAGTCTTTGGCGACGCTAAATAGCGCCATAAAAATCCAAGCCGAGAGTATAAGATCACGAATGTGTTAAAAGAGTCACTCGTGTGCACTAGTACTTTTAAGATTGAAAGAAGGGAAATCCGTTAACATTTATAGTTCCGTGAGGATTTCAGCCAGACCAGAGATTTTCTGTAGTGGAAGAAGTGTTTTATCTTATTAACCCTATCACTATCCGCCGATGCTGTCTGTTGCGGGTCTGCTTGAACAACATGAGCCTGCTTCGGCCCGATAATCTATTTCATTTCTGAATGCCGGGAAGATTAAAATTTTCCCGAAAACCTTCTGCAGTCCTGGCGCTCATATACCGGATATCAGCAATTTTTTCATTCATCGGACGAAAATGAACTAAAATCTATGAAAATCTACGAAAATCAATTATTCCAAAATGGAATTCTATCTCCATTCCAGGAACGATGAGGAGTTGAAAATTGTATTTACTTTTCATTGAAAGCTGTAGGTAATAGTGTTTCGTGTCACATACAGAACACTGCCTTCGAAGTCTGGAGCTATGTACTGAACTTGAACGAGATTCAATAAGATTCAGACTCTAATTTTCCCACAATGAAGCTGACCCCCTTCCATCTTTGTTTCGTCCGATCTTCCTTCCAAACGATGTGCTAATCGATTCCTTTGCCATTCCATGTTTTTGAAATCATAATGGATTCATGGGACAAACAGCATCCTCTCTTTCCATTTGATCGGGGTGAAAAGGTCTTCAAAAATACCGAAAGCGTAAGGTGATGAGAACGTAAATGCTAGTGAATGGACCTCCTAACGGTCAGCTATGTGGTAGTGCTCAGCATAGCGTCTAGCGTTATTAGGAGATAGAATGACTTGGTGCCGTAGTAAAGTGTCATGCTACTGCGATGGGCATCTTGTGCTGCGGAAACAATGCTACAGAGAAGTGGAAGCAGAGTGAAACGCTCGCGGTAGCTAATTTTGTGTCTACCTCCCTCACCCACTACTTCCGCTGCTTGAGATGGCAAGCATCTTCTAGCAGGGCGATTATCTCTGCTCATCCCACATGCGTGGCTCAACAGTGAAATGCGTGGCTATGATCCGCTATGCTAAATTGTTTCACAAACCGGGCTACCCACTTCTTACAACCATTGAACCGTTGTAAGAACCATTAAACGTTCTCCTCTTTCCTATCTGTGCTGGAGGTCCGTCATTGCTGCAGAGTTATCTAGCATATCATGTCCTTCCCGCCCGATAAGGTTAGCATTGATCTACTTCTTGTCATTTCTGTTTGGTTTGGCAAACTCGTGCACAGGGAACGTCAGTCACGGTCGCTACTCCTGAGGACTGGCGCGCCGCACCTCTTACGCGGCCCCGGAGAGCCAACTAGTGACATCAGCCACGTTGCGGAAACCGTGCGGCGCGCCAGTCCGCGGGAGTAGCAATCCTGATCGACGTTCCTTGTCGCGTCTTATGAAAGTCTCAAAGGCAGTTCTGAAGTGCTCCATGGCCTTCTGATCCACTTGAGAAGAAGAGTTTTGCGGTCTTGTTATCATCAGGAATGATTATCTTCGTACAAATTCATTATATGCCAAGTTAGTTTTTGTCTTCTATTTTCTTTTCACGTTTTGATATTTCTTTTGTTAAGCGGTTATATGGATATGTGGATCTCATTCGCAGTGACTATATTTCGTAGCATTTCCAATTCCGAGAGATCTGCGGCGACGTAGAAGGTGGTCCATAAATTTAAAATCGAGTTTCTTCCAGTTGTTGACCATTCTCGGATTTTTTAAACCAAAGTTTTGCCATGACTGACTGTTTTGCTGTGAAACTGCGGTTGTCTGGAAAACGCCCAGTTTGTCTCAAACATATATAGGGTGAATGGATCTGGGAATAAATGTAATAATATAATAATAATAAATAAAATATAATGATAATAAAGAATGGAAGGATGAATCTTCTGTAGAAAAAATGGTCGCAAAATGTTCTTCTTCTCCAGCGACGTCTCCCGACTATTAATATTTTTTCTATTGCTGGGATAATTATCACACAATCGGTAGGGAATTTCGAAGAACCCTGAGCAAGTTAAACTGTCTGAAAAGTCTTGCAACACTAACAGCGTAATCTTTCAAAGTTACATAGGTTTCTTCACTGGATTCTAATTCCAGCAACGAACGTATTCTTTCTCATTACCTATGGAATTCTGGCCTTTGGAATTCTACAGCATTCCTTTCTGTCTTCCCTCCACCAGAACTCTAGTGGCAACTTTTCGGAAAACGTCCCAATTTTGACTTGACGGTGGTTATTGATTTTTACTTTTTCGTACATAGATTCAAAACCTCGGAATTGATTTTTATGTTCAAAAAATCTGCACTACCAAGCGCCGCCGGAATCTCTGCTCTTCATTTCACATGTCTAAAAAATTTTAAGTCTTACATAGATTTTTGCCAGGGAGCTGATGCTGCAGGGAATTTTCCGTTTTCTGTGGTACTCTTTCCGTTTTACGTCCATTTTGGCAATTCCGTTCCCCGTTTTACGTTTCACGGGTTTTGAAGTTTCACTTTCGCACATCCCTGCTTCACACTCTCATGTTTTATTTTGGCCTATGCCTTTTCTTTCATTTGCGGTTCACCTTTTTAATTTGCCATTTGGTCAAATTTTCCGCAAATATTCAAAAAACAGTCTACGATTTGGCTATGTGTTCGGAACTTTCGAGATAATTTCACCAGTTCAACGCTTGCCTTTCTGGATAAGGCATGCAACGAATTGTTAATAAGCACGCAGATGTGCTGAGTCTTTAGGCCGCTTTCTTCGCGAACCCGGATTTCTCCGTTCTCATGAAAATGGCATGACCGTGGGAGAGCAGAAGTTCTTCTCTCTATGTGGATGGATACAAGTAGATGTAAGGAAAAATCCGAACCCGGAAGGGAAGAGCAACAACTCTGATTCCGGAACTTCTTGGACGCTCACTAACCAAATGTTCCTATATGCGAATATTGATCTCGGCTCTTGGAAGGCACAGACAAGATGAACATCTAGGTGAGGACAATTGACATTTGCCTTCTTCAAAATACACGCTAAAAGAGAAAACAAGCAGTGGAGTTTGAATTCCCATAATCCATCGTTGTTGCTCAGAAGCTTGGAAAGTTTGGATCTAGACTTTGGATTTCCGACAGAATTACTTACTTACTTTGATACTTTGATGGTCCTTTTCTGCTGGCGGTCTTCTCAGCGGAGACCACAACTCCTCCATACTGCACGATTCCTGGCGACTTACATCCAGTGTGGCATACTTTGTAAACGAGTCGGCCCATCGTGTTGGTGGTTGTCCCAGTGGTCTCGTCTTTTTTCTTGGAAGCCATTCGGTGACGCGGCGGCTCCATCTGTCATCATTACGTCGAAGTAAGTGACCAGCCCAGCGGTGCTTCATGCGTTGCATGTACTGAAGCGGATCTTTCAATTGCGACTTCTCTCGTAACTCGGTACTTCGGAGGCCCTGATGCCATTGCTGATACCGACTCGTCTTCAGTAGACATCTCTCCAGTGCTCGATGCGTCGTTCGCAAGGCCTTCGCGATTGTCTCGTTATCAGGCCTGGTTTCGGTCGCGTAGCACATCGCTGGTAGAACAGAGGCGTTGAATATAGAAGCTCTTAGGGCAGGGTCTTTGACCTGGTCCGTTACTTCTCGAATCGATCCGAAGGCTGCCCAGGCTGCGCGCCTCCTGCGAGTTATTGCAGGGGCGATGTTGTTCCTCATTTTCAGCTCTCGTCCCAGATATACGTAGGAATCCACTTGTTGAAGAGTTTTTCCGGCCAAATTCACTTTTTCCGCGTCACACCACTTGTTCACCATTAGTTCCATTTTGGACATGTTCATCTCCAAGCCTATTTTCAGACCAGCCACATTAAGTTCGTTGACCATCGTTTCCATCTCGGCCGTGCTGTTGCCTATCAATACGATATCGTCTGAGAAAGGAGGTTGCTGATTTTCTTTACATCGATGCTGTATCCTTTGTCTTCCCAGTCTAGTTCCGACATCGCGTACAGCAGAGCTGCTGTGAACAGCTTTGGAGATATCGTGTCTCCCTGCCGCACTCCTCTTTCGATGGGAATTTTCAGCTTGCGATCGAACAACTGGATGATAGTTGAATTGTTCGAAAAACATTGCTCAAGCAAGCGGATGTATACCGAGGGGATTCCAGTGTATGCTGAGGCGTTCAGAACGGCGTTGGTCTCTACTGAGTCCAACGTTTTCTTATAGTCCACGAAGACTAGGACTAGTGGAAGGTGGTATTCGCGGCTCCTTTCGGTAAGCTGGGTGACTGCCTGCATGTTGTCCATGCAAGAATTCTTGCGAAAACCAGCTTGCTCTACTGGTTGGTAGTCGTCCAAGATTCTTTCCATGCGGTTGAGGAGGATCTTGGTGAACGTCTTGTATACAACCGAGAGTAGACTGATTGGGCGGTAGTGGGCAATATCTTCCCGCTGACATTTTTTGAAAAAAAGAATTGTTTTTGATTCCTTCCACTGATCTGGAATCATACTCTTCCTTACGTAGTGATTGAAATGCTTGGCGAGAACAGAGTGAAGAGCGGTACCGCTCTTCGACAGAATTAGCCCAACTAATGGGATGTTCATGAAGAACAATGTGTAGAAGCAAAATCTGTTTTCTTATTATGTTATGGTCATATCTGAGCTACCAAGACAGTAATGCGCCCTCATTTCCATGTTAGTTTTGGAATTGCTTGTTGGCTTCAATTCCATATTGCAAACTTCAGTGAAAACAGTGTTAGTCCCAAACTACCGAATTCGATTTCTGAAGTCTGTAGAATGAAAGATTTGAAAAATCTCTAATCTACATTCCCCTCATAATTGGTAGTTTTTCCTTCTTCTCCTGTTTCCTACGAGTTTCCGGAATTGCGGGGAGACGGTGGTAGCTGAGGACACAATTAGACGAGATTTATCAGCGCTATCATGCTGTGTCGTCAGCTCAGATAAACCACAGGAAATTTTGCAGCAGGATAGAGGCCTTTCGGAATTCCGCAGCAGAATAGAACAGCTTTCGGAAGAACAGCAGCAGAAAAGGATTCACTGGCAGAGAGACGCGGAAGAAAAAAAGCAATCCGGAATTTCCGCAGCAGAAACGCAGCAGAAACGCAGGAGAATACAATGGCCCCGAAGTCGGGAAATTCCGCAGCAGGACAACTCATCTGATGACGTGGCACATTGATTGATTGCCGATCACATTAGCGTCACACCCTCGTTGCTTCCCATCCGGACCCCAAGTCTTTCTCGAACTTAGTGCTATTCTCCTGCGATTTCAGAAATTTAGTATTCCTACAGTATTCATGCATAGTCTTCCCAAAAACTCCTTGCCTCACGCTACACTGTGCGTCGACTGAGCCCCGACGCACCACGCACGTATGATAATGCATAGGGAGCGCGGCGCGGCTCAGCAGATGGGCGGTGTTGCATAAGGCAAGTATTTTTTGGAGCGACTGTATGCACACTTTTGATGCTCATACAATTAGTGAGACATGTCGAGCGTCCGCATTTCATAGATGTTTTTTTTCGGATCGGTTTTCTTACGAAGTTTTCGCCTAGACTTCATTTAAGGTAGCCGCTATACTCCTCGAGGAGTATGGCAACCTGCGTCGCCGTCCTGGGCTAGGATTCATGAACGCATAACCAAGCAAACCCAGGCTAGCAAACCAACTTTCGCGTACTGGGTCTCCTCTCGCTGCGTAGTCTGTGCAGGACCATCCACGGTAGGCACCGTTGGTTTGCGTGGTTAACGTTTCATGAATCCCAGCCCTGAATGAAAATACGACACGGCCGTAAGAAAAAGCCGCAACGCGTGCGTGTCACATATGACTCATCTTCTGTATATATAAAGCAGAATGTGAAAGTTGTGTGTATATAAAGCAGTGTGTGTGTGTGTGTGTGTGTGTGTGTGTGTGTGTGTGTGTGTGTGCACAGTGTGTGTGTGTGTGTG
>JARK01001467.1:231130-253078 GCA_000688135.1 Ancylostoma ceylanicum
GTGTGTGTGTGTGTGTGTGTGTGTGTGTGTGTGTGTGTGTGTGTGTGTGAACGCTCACTATTTCGGAAATTCCGCAGCAAAATACGCTCGTTCGGAATTTCCGCAGCAGAATAGCAGAAAAACCGACACGTCACCTGCAGAAATTCCAGCCTAGTGTCTGAGAGCAGAATGCAAAAATTCTAGGATTTTTAGCGCGCAGGGTAGAACAAAGCACTTATTCCGTCCATCCGGTTTTCGTTGCGATTAGATCACGATGAAGAGAAATACGACGAAGCGGGCCTTCCGACGCGACATCGTCATTTCTTTGCAGGTTTTAAAGGCGGCAGCGACTGGGCCTTAGATGCATTTGTAGCCACCTTTATGTGCCTGCCCCCCGGCCAGATCACTTTGGAGAGTTAACATGGTCAGGATCTCGTGTAAAGACAGCACTCACGTTGAAAAAAAATCTCACCGCTTTTCTGTTACTTCTAAAGGTGCCATCAAATAGAGCGTAACTGCAGAAGGAATCAGTCCCATTCTTTCAGTTGCTCGAATAATCAAACTTTTACACATGTGCAGAGGCGCCCACCATGCCAAACCCCGCCCCGTTCTCTTTCATCGCGCGTGGCAGGCGCTAGCTGTGTTTATCAGCTAATATAGCATCGCTCTGAACTTTCGTTCCACAGTGGGCCCACCGTTGTCCCACGGTGGACCCCCAACCGACGGTTGGTCCACCGTTATCCCCCGGTTAGCCCCTAGTTACCCCACTATGGTAAGATCTACCCTCACTTATCCCACCGTTAGCCCACCATTGTTATAATCCCATGGTGGCGCCACCATTTCCCCACGGTGCCCCCTCCATACTCGTCCGTCTCAGAAGAAGAAGAACCTTCAATTGCCCACCATTTTCCCAGTGTTAGTCCACCGTCTCTACATTTCCACGGTGGAGCTATGGTTTGCCCACCGTTTGCCCACCCTCTTCTTTGCCCACTGTTGGCCCAACTTTTTTCCTTCCCCACAGCGAACCATTTCCTGATTGTCACCAATTTTCTCAGTGGATTGTTGGAATCAGTGATTATGCACTGCTGTAAGCACTAAAGCAATAAGACAACCAGTCGTATAAAACTTCTCAGTAACGTAACTAACATTTGAATTTTTATTGTACAAAAGCCTCTTTAATCATCATGTAAATGCAATGGATCATGTCAGTTCGAATCACCGCCTATGTATCATAAAGGTGCCACCGAGGCGGTTTTTATAATTACAAGGAGAAAAGTATACCATTTTTCGTCTGCCTTGGATTTCTCTCATGTTAATATGAACTATAAACACGGCTAGAGTACGGAGCGGGTGGGGTGGGGCACCCTTTGTGAACAATGTTCTCCGCGAATGAATGAAAGATCGGAGAAATGACCAGGAAATCCCCTGTCTGTCCCGTCACCACCCCGATTTACTCGCAAGATCTACTGAAAATGTTCCTGAAAAATTTTGCCTTTTGGTTTTGCTAGGAAAACCCATCGTTTTCTCCACGAAAACCCCGGTTTTCCCACGGGAGTCCCACGGTTGCCCACGGTGGGCCCACCAATGGCCCACGGTGGCCCCTCCATTTGCCCACGGATGACATGCCAAATATCAACCATGGGATAACGGTGGGTCACCGTGGTGTGAAAGTTCAAAGCGATCAAGGTTCTCAGAGCGGTGATCCATGCCGCACCGCCGCGACCGCACTCATCTGCGGCGATAGATCTCGTCCATGAAAGCTCACCCTGACTGCATACAACATAGTATTTCTCAGAAACTTTGCCCTTCTAAATGATTTATCCTCCTCTATTCCAGAGATTCCGGGACGACAAACGCAGCAGAGTCTGTTTAGCCATGTCCCCGAAAAATGGAAGGCAGGCATCGCTGCTTGATGAAGAACTGCTGCATTCTTAGGGCTGGGTGCAGTTAATCCCGTGTTTGGGTTGCATTAATGAAGCAAGCTGCTGCCCGGCCGACTGTGGGTGCCGTTGGACCTGCGTTCAACCTGCGTTCTTCCTCCTAATTATCACGTGACGTCCCATCCCCTGAGAGGTGTATATAAGCCAGTCGCTGACCATTAGAGCTCAGTCGTGTCTCTCTCGACGAAGACAAGGCGAGCCCTGCGGGGCTCGTCTGGCCAGCTGAGGCCCGGTAAAACCGTGGCCCAGCGAATCAATTGGTCCGACGAGGTGTCGGGCTGCGGACACGTGCGGCCGCGTCGTTTGTTACCCGTATGTGTCTACCAGCTTGGATTGACGCACCTCCATGTGTCTACCTGGAGTCCACCATGTGTCCACCTTGAGTGCTGGTAGTGTCTACTTTTTGGCTACTCATGGAAGTGTTCACCATGAGTACTGGATGTGTCCACTATTTATCATGGTAGACTCTACTTTGTGTCATGGATGTATCCACTACATGTGCAAGCAGTCCCCTGGTAGTGTCCACCATGAATCAAGGTAGACTCTACTGGAGTCCCCTGGATGTGTCCACTATGTATCAAGGTAGACTCTACTTTGTGTCATGGATGTATCCACTACATGTGCAAGCAGACCCCTGGTAGTGTCTACCAAGAGTACTGGATGTGTCCACGTTGCAGATGTGGTCATAGCGAGTAACTCTGGCCGTCTAGCCAACATCTTCATTTCCATGAACTCCTAGACGACGCTCTATTTCTCTTGCTACAGGCCAGCACCAGGTCGCATACAGAGCGACGGGTCGGACGACAATTCGGTAAATCTTTGGCTTTGGTCTATCCAGAATGTTCTTATCGTACAACACGCCTGTCAAAGAGCGCCATTTCAACCATGTTGCATGCAGTGACATCATGAGAAAGGCAACCGTCGAACGAGATGGCTGATGCAAGGTTCTTGAAGGCTCCATTTCCTGAAAAGTCAGTGCCCCCTACGCTTATCGTGCCTACTTGGTTTACGTCGATAGATTCGTCAAGTATTCAGTCTTCGTGACATAGAGACAAAGGCCAAACTGAGCAAGTCGGTCGCTCCAGGCTTTTGTTAGCCTCTCCAGCTCACATTTGTCTAAGGACGCAACCATGAGGTCGTCCGCGTACAGAAGCTTCCAAGTAGCGGGATCCTGCAGATCTCGAGTAACAGCTTCCATGACGAAAATGAAGAGGAGGAGAAGAACTGAGCCCTGGTGAACGCCAACGGCAACAGGGAATTCCGCCGATGTGCCGGCTAGTGCTTGAATCTGGCTCCTCGGGTAGGCGTAGAAAATTCGCACCCACTCGACAAGCTCTTCGGGTCGAAACACGATCAAAAGCCTTTTCCAAATTAAGAAAAGCGATGTGGAGCGCCTTCTGCTTTTCACGTTGTTTTTCGATTAGAAGACGTGTAGCATGGATGGTGTCCGTCGTGCCACACCTCGCTAAAAATCAGCACTGATTGGTGGACAAACTGACGATGTCCTGGATACGACGGTGGAGTACATGTTCAGAAACTGTGAGACAGGAGTCAGACCGGTCGGTGATTCAAGCAGTCAGCGGGGCTGCCTTTGCCTTTCCAAATTGCAATCGTCGTGCTTCGTTGCCATTCTTTTCCACAACTACCCAGTTGAAAACTTTGTCAGCCATGCAGCGAAACTCCAGCATTCTGACTTCCACGGTTCCACCGCAACATCGTCGGGACCCGTGGCTTTACCAGATTTCATTTGAATCAGTGAGGCCTCCTTCTCCTGAACTGTGGTCGAGTGGACAGGTCCATGCTTCGGCAGGAGTTGAGAGATGTAAAGGTGGGTAAACTCTTCAATTGAGTCCCTCACCTTTCTGTAGTCCACCAGAAGTTTGCCGTGCTCATCGTTGATTTCGCGAAACTTTTCCACATCTTCCGCCTGCCGTCTACAGAACTTGGCGAGAAGATAGATAAGCCGTTCGCCATTTCTCGTGTCCAACTCCTTGTTGCTTTTTCCATAATGGGTCGCCTTTTCCATAGCCACAGCTTTCTTCACTGTCCTTCTCGCGTCGCAATACTTGCGCCAGTTATCAGCGGTCTTAATTTCGAAAAGAAAACGTGATGTAGACGTTTCTTTTCTCGGAATGGTTACTTCACTTCGTCCGTTCACAGCCGAATCTGCTTGTCTATTTTCCGACGAATGGTCGATTGGCCTCAGCTGTGCCGAGTTCGGAGCGCGCCACCTCTATGATCGTTCGAGTCGCACTTTGCCAGGTCTCCTCAACAGTTGTCACAGGAGGTAGACGTATCCGAGAAATGACGGCATCTCCCTTTTCCTTAGGTCACCACCATTTGATCCGACTCTGTCCACATCTCTCATCGTATTTCTGCTTCGGCGGCGTGATTTCTATCGTGCAGGTTAGCGGACAGTGCTGCGACGAAACCGCCTCGTAGGATTTGACTTTTGCTTCCGTGACGAGCATCTGGTCTCGATACCTCACTAGGAAATAATCGATCTGCGTCGTGTTGCTGCCGCTGTAGAAAAGCACTTTTTGCGCTCCAAGATGCTTCTAAGCAGTATGTATAACTATTAGGTCGTTAAGTATGGAATGTCTGGTTTTGGATGGGACAGTTTCGAGTAATGTTTCTCGAACAAGATGAGGTACGAGCAATCCAAATATGCCCCTATGCTACCGGCACAGCCTTGCCATCTTAGCAGTAGCATGGTTGCGCCAACAGCTTGGAAGCCTGGGAAGCAAGCGGCGATAGGTTGGCGAAGGGCATTTCCAACATCATGTTGAAAGTGGAACATTTTCTGTATCAACAAGTGGACTAATACTTAGAAGAAGTTGTGGTAAAGTAGAGCAAAGTTTGGTCAGTACATCGAATGGCAGGTGGATTTCCCTTCTTGTTCCCCTGACCTACGCAGAGAGTCTTTGCAAAAGATGGCCAAAAAATGGCAACAATTTTTGGGATCAAATTGCGGAAAATCCATTCATCGTGCCACTTTGCCTTGTCATATTGACTTGAACACCAGAATAATACAGGGTTACGAGCATCAAACCTTGCTGCATGCATAGGCATAGTTTGACTCCTATGCGGTTCAGCCACAGCTTCCAACGCATCGTAATCCGGGTTCATCACAACGCTCACTTTGCAGGCTTATATCACCGGGGAGAAATTTCTCAAAATATCGATGTCCCGTTTCTTTATTAACCACTCCCTCCCAAACATTTCTAGGGTATTTCGAGTTGTCCTTGCTTCACAGGCTCCGCGATGGAACCCATATTCCGAAATGATGCAATTTTTTGTCTTTGAGTAGTTTCACAAAAGTTCCTCTCAAACAAAAATTTTGAAGTTGATCAAAAATCAAATAGGTGGTTTTGAGAGAGGGGGAATGTACCTTCATAATTACAAGAAGGATGAGAGTGGACCTGAGGAAACCTCAAAGATAGCAGCTGTCAAATTGACCTCTCAAAAAATCAGACATTTCATAGTTGACCTAATATTTCGTGCCAGTTTTAGGTTTTTTTTTCAAGGGATTGCATTCGTTAGACGTCTCTTAGTGCTATATCCCAGCAGAATGTAACAGCGCCATATTGTTTTCATGTTTGCATTCCTATCTCCATTTAGTTCCCCCCACACTCAATTTATGACTATTTTGAAGTTTCTTGTGTCGCTCACGGCGCCTATACTCGTAGAGTTGGGTTGCTTAGATACTTGTCACGACGTGTAGGAGTAAATACGATCGCAAATCCATGAAAAAAAAACTCAGCAAGTGGGTCAAAATAGCCACGGAACACCAGTGTAAACACCAGAAACAAGATAGGAAGTAACAGAAACCGCCTGAAAACCACTGATCAGCAGAATTCGCAAGCACACTCATGGGAAGGGGTCATATTTCCGCGAAAAATTCCATGGGAGGTGCGATGGTGGCAGCCAGCCCTTTTGATCGCACTGATTAGCAGCAGCGCCACATGCGAGGCCGCATCTACAACGAACCGCACGTGCAATCTGTCTATCGTTTTGACAAGGGCTGTAGAAATCTGAGTATGTAGAGGTCAAAGTGTGAGTACACCGTAAGAGTACAGGGCAATTTATACTAGTCGCAGGCACGCACTCATTTGTGAAAGATTTATCATGAAGACCGGTCAACGTGACATGTACAGTGGGCGTCGATGGCGGTGACCCGTCTTCGGCCTCGAAAAGCACGCGGCACGAATGCGCCGCTCACAATAGAATAGTAGCCGCGGTGGCGAATCTGGGTTTTCTTGACAGTTGTTCATCACATTCGATGATAACTGATAAGAAAGAAACTTACCATCGAGAAAACCCCATGATTTGTTGTTCCGGAAAAAAAACCTGCTCGAGTGAACACATGTTTTGTAATTTGTTGGTATACTTGCAAAATGGTCATAACACGGAATGGTGAGAGAGTGGTCTTGAAAAAAGAAGATTGAAACTTTCCAAAATAATGGAATTCGCTAACAAATTTGGAGGTTACTACTTCTCCTAAACGAAGACTTGTTCACATTGTGAACAAGAACAATGCTCGGAGCTTTTAAGAGTCAGAAATCTATACGAAGGAACAGAATATCTGGGAATCCCCAGCAATAACTGTGAAAGTGAGCGATTACATCGCGTCGCTTCGTCTAGACGTAGCGACGCGATTGCATGAGAAATGAAGAACATCGCTGTCTACGACTCACTCACAACATGAAGTATGCCCAGGGCGCAACTGGCTAGCGATTTGATCGCCAAGTGATTCCTCGTGAGATTTGGTCAAAATCGGACGCGCGTTTTGCAAATCAAAGTGATTCGAATGACCACGACAGCTTCTGCGATGTTTGCAAGTTAAATCGCGTGGCGACAAAATCGCCGTCGCTGCTAGTTTGCAAAGGGCTGATGGATTACTCTTACGAGGAATGGACATGGTGAAGAAGGGGGAGGGGAGGACTTGAGGAAATAACGAATGAAACCGCTTACGGGAAGGTGGATGTGTGAATGGTTATCACTAATTAGTTGACCGGTGTGAACACAACAAGCATTCCTGTTGGACCAAGTTGATACATCCAGCAGTTAAAATTAGTTGACACATCCGGTGCTCATCCTATGCTGATTTGGTAGGCACGTTTCGCACTCAAATTTAGTGAACACATCCGGGAGTTAGTCGTCAGTTGGTGAACACATCCGGCACTCAAGAATAGTGGACACAACCATGACTCTTCGAAAACTGAGTGCTGGATGTGTCAACCAACGTTATCAGGGCATTTTGACTCCTGGTTGTGTCCACTTTTTGGTCGTCGGCGAGGGCACGCCCACATTGACTCCTGTTTGTGTCACGGCGAAGTTTGTGAGAGGCCTGCGCCCACCGAACGTTGTTACGGGAGGCGCAGACGCGTTCGAGAACATTTTTGGGTATGCTTGGGTAAGCATGCGCTTAGTGAAAGTCGAAATTTGTGATTTGGTGTTATTCACGGACGGCCACAGAATGGCTTTTGTAGGTGAAGTCTTACCACAGAGTAATTGTTTTGTAATAGAGTGGGCTCATATCTAGGGGAATATGTTCGTATACGGCTCGGTGATTGTGATGTACCAGGCCTACTTGAGGTGAAGTAGTAGTAAGCCTCTTAAAGTGTTCTCGCCAACTTGGCTAGTTCTTTCTTCGCCAATTCGAGGTCACAGCCGACTCTTGTAATTCTTTGTACCAAGCTAAACATGCTCGTCAGCATGGAGATTCGGGACTTTCTCAAACTCTCCAAATATTACAGATGTTCGCAATGCATACGACAGTGCATGTCATGAGGAAAGGATTTTGAATTTTTCATGTCTGAGGAAGAGGGATCCCAGAAGATTACAAGAGGACAAGGATGTGGTAGAACTCTTAGAGCATTAGTATGCACATCTTGTCACTCTGTAGTGATCAGTGAAATTGCCTTTTTAACTTAGTGCCACGCGGGACTTGTGGGAGTAGCGTTGTTTCTGAACAAGTCGGGACTAGATTGCTTTATCTTAATAGCACCAATAACAATAACAATAGGAAATCTTCATACATCCGAATATTGTGGTCGTACGTACTTGCCGCTTGTTCGTCCTGCTCTAGGAGAGTAAATGGACCTGAATAATGATACTTAGAGAATAGGTAACGCGCTGGTGAGCCAAAGTGCGTTAGGAGAATAGAACACTAACTTGACTCAGTCGTGCCTTAACTTGAAGTTGAGCTGCAGAAGTTCAACGATCGACGACACCTGAATATAAGACTTGTAGTAGAACTGTTATGTGTGAAGAGCGCAGAAGAATGTCACTAACTTGAACTTGAACTTGCGTCCACTTGCTCTTAGTCTGGGTTCACGGTGGGCAACGAGGCAACACCTGAATACGGGGTTGGAATAGGAAGTGTTACCAGATAATACTAACTTGAGGGAAAGCTTACTTGAGGACGTGGCGTGAGTCGATGCGTCGATGAAGTTTCAATTTGCCTCGATGCTTTATAGCGGCAAAGATCAGATAAGCCGCGCAACCGCAACATTCTATGCAGGGAAGGCTATCGATTACTTGATTACATGATTTACATGATACTTGTCTAATGTGCACAAATAATGATTATAATACAGAAATATGGTCGAGTTTCTCGACACTCCCCCTCCACTTGCTCATCTCCGACCGGCTCTTCTCAACTTGAGCTCCTCTCTTGCTTCAAGGATCCAAGATCTTGCTTCGGACTTAGCATCTGGAACGTTACACAGAGCTCGATGATGTCCGTCGTCTCGCGGGATGAGTCCTTCGAAAACAGTCCCTTCAAGCTGCCTGCAGTACCAGCATTGTTTCCTTGCAAACTTGCATTGTCGATTGACCGGACAATCTTCCAAGCAATACTTGCACCAGCCTCTGATATTGATGATCTCGAGCCTTTGATCTCCATTGACGACTTGAGCACACGAGTCCGAGTAATGTTGACCTTCAGCTTCACAGAAGGCGCATACAATATCGCCCTGTACTCCACGTGACGAGTCACCCAATTTTCGGAAAGGAAATACTTGAAAACATCGTTCCATCTCTGCGACTTCACGCTCCAGCATTTCTGTGTTCATCCCTCTCCACCGGGAAATCGGGCTACGGTCCATCCTTGGCGACTTGGGGGGTGGTTCGGGTCCTTCATCACTTGCCGCAGGAGATATAGGTATCAACTTGGGCATCTGGAATGGGCCTTCAGGGCTGTCTGCGCTCCTGTCCTCTTTGATTTCGTCCATCATCCTTTCCCAGTATTCGGCGTCTTCCACGTCTTGCACTCGCCGATCTTCAACTGAGTGACGACTGCCCCTACTTGATTCGCGGTCGGATACCACTCGCTCCTCGCTTCCACGCTCGTCAGGCACACTTGGATCTTCAACAGCTAATTGCTCAAGCTCGCTGACTTTTGCTTCTAGTTGCTCAATTCTCTTCTCCCTTTCATGCAGTTTGTCCTGCAATTCCAAGACTTGCGTGGTTAATTTTTCCTCGACGGTGTTCCATTCCTCCTTTAGTTGCTTCATCAAAACTTGATCGCGGGATCGACATTCTGCCTCGTAAAAATTCCTTTCGCATTTGGTCAGATGATCCTGCATATTTCGGATACTTGTCTTGACGAAGCTCAGCTGGCTTCTGACAAGGTTCAATACACTTGTTGCTCGGGCGTCGTGTTCTTGGCGTGCTCCATCTCTTAACCATTCTTGTCGTCTCTCCGCAGGGATTTTGCCAGCTTCCACTTGCGTCTCGTAGATTCGGTCCATCAGTATGTACCAGGTCCCCAATCTTTGAATTCTCTCCTTGGTGACCATTGCTGTCCTGAGGCATCTGTTCGTGAGGAGAATTTGTTCTCCTGGTCCCGCCTGCAGAAAGGTGGTGTCCCCCACCATGTGGGTCCATTGAACGCGATCCGTGACGGCAACTTTCACTTGTCGATGGATGGCGTTTAGCACCGCTTGGAGTTGCGTTTCCAGACTGAACGCTGTGGGATTCGACACTTGTATAAATGCTTGAAGGAACGTCGTCTCGCCATCGATATCACCGGCGTTGAGACTAAAAAAGGAGAGTTAGAGAACTTGCACCTTAGTCGAGAATGAAACTTGGAAGGGTGTCTTAATTGGACTTGAAGGCGTAATAATGAATCTTCCAAAATAACTTGCACTCTAGTCTACTGGATGAATAGTAGCCGTTAAATAGAAAGGAAAGAGTAGGAGATTAATTGTTCAGAATCTGAGTGGCAGCACTGCTTTACTGCTTTCCTAGTTGTTTTATAACAGTGTTTACGCACTTGTATGTACCCCATGCAAACAATCTCCAAATTAGTCGGAACCCTTGATGTATAAGCCGATACCATAGTTTTAGAAACACTGTAAGAATTCTGATTCCACAGGATGAAAGGAATACGTAGGTGAGTCCCACAATGAAGAGAAGGGTAACGAGCGTTGCTATGAGGGTTTTGTACCATTGGAGGAATACGTTCGCAATGTGCCATAAATCAGGTAGTTGCAATTCTGTCAGTTTGTTGGTTCTGCCTTCGAGCCACTTTATCATTGATCCGTGGATAGTGTCCGTGAACTTGAGTATGCCTCCTATTTCAAATTCGGATACAACTTCTCCACAGGATACTGAGCACTTGACTTGCACTTGGGCTTTTGCAAAGCTGAATTGAAGAACTGATTCAATACCTCCGTGATCGCATGGGATTGTAAAACTTGCAGTATCACAGAGTACTTCAGCTTTCGTAAACTCGGAGGATGCGCATTTTACACGTGCCTGAGCCCCTCTTGCACAGTTGTAGCATCCGACCAGAATGGCGTTGTCTATTGTGCATATGTCGTTGTCAATGACGAGGTTCGTGCTTAGGTTTTCTTGCAGGGTAAGGATGATTTCCGCGGTGAGCATGTTCTGAATACTTGCCTGTACAACATTCTGCTTATTCGGAATGTTACCGCTGGTAGGACCACCGGAAGTCGGTGCCGAAGGTCATTGAACCAATTTGAAATGCTCAAATCTTTGCATTTGCAGTTGGCTTGAGTTTCAGCTGGGTAACAAGTGCAGTCTTCGATGACTTCGCATCTGAGTTTTGTTGCTGCCGTTTCGTTGTTGCAGCGTAAACTTGGTTTGAGTTCTGCTTTCCAGAGAGCGGTGTTATTTCCGTCAGAGATGAATGAAGTGTGGAGAAGAGGCATAGGAGGTACCGTGATTGAAGTTAGTGTGAAGGTGAAGGATTTCCACTTGATGGGGACATTGGGAAGCATGTGCGCTAAGAATGTCTTCGTCTTTCCTTTTACCGCATCAAAGTGGGTGAACTCAATAGCCACTGTTTCTTGCCAGCGATTGCAGTGGTACACCTCGAACACTTGTGTCGTTCTTGGCGTAAGGTAAATTCTATAGAAGAGACAACCGGATCCCCAATAGAAACAATCGCAGCCTGGACCTCCGCATGATTCCACGCAATACGTGTTTCCTGGGAACTTGTTGCCGATATCAAGCTCAGGTATGATACTTGAGCTGTTGACAGCTGCACACTTGTTGCTGACGCATGATCCCATATGTGGACATCTTTTGCTGTCGATGACGTTGTGATCGGTATCACGGGTGAAATAGTGCGTCTCTTTCTCACAGGTAAGGACCAAGTTTTTCCAGGACGCTCGAATTTCATGTATTGTTGTCTGGTTACGCGTCAACTTGAAGCATGCTTCTCGTTTGAAAGGGTTAATCTTGAGGATTTCTGAGAGCTGAATCTTGCATACTTGACCCGTTTTATATTCTGTACAGATGGTGGATGAATGTGAGAACACATTCACTAATTGGCATCCACTTGTGGGAGAATTCCCAACACCAGTAAGGATGATTATGGCTAGGAGTTGGACCAAGTCGATGGATCTTCTCCTGTTTTGCCTTCTTCTTGTTCTAGATCGCAGATTCCTGTAGAGATTCCATAGAACTCGTGTTACTTGACAAAGAAATCGAGCAGTCCATCGGATAGGTTGCCCAATGACCAAAGGGAATACGTAGCATCCCGTTAGAACGAAATATGCTACGATTGCGAAAGCTAGGATTGCGCCGACTGGCCAACATTCTGGGTTGAAGATTAACGCCGAACAAACGGTGCAATCTATGTATTCGCAGAAGGGTGCTGGAGGACAAATAGTCTCCAACGTTCCGATTGAATGATTATCTGTGAATTTCCAATGGACGCTGTGTTCATGGAGCACAACTTGAGGTGGGAATTTGACGATTTCCCGTACTTGTGGTGTGAGGTAAGTTTGGCAACTGTCTTCAGCGCAGATTTCGAATGGTACTTGGTCTAGTGTGATTAGTTCGACCCCTCCTTGTATACAACGGAGTGAGTGTCGTCCTGAAGAAGTATTCGAGCCGGAAGTTTCATAGGCCTGCGAGAAACCGCATAGGAAGGCCATGCTCAGTAAAGTGCTGATGAAGAATGGAGTCCACCGGACATGCTGAATGGTCCTTATTTCTTCATTGTAGTTGATCTTTTTACGTGGGCGGAGATCATACGTGGAAGTGGACATTTTCGCGTCGTTTGGTTTGTTCTGGTCTTCCAGAGCTTGTTTTTCCGCGAGGTTAGCATCTTCCGTAGGCTCGTCTTCGATCTCAAAAGGTATGAGTAGATTTACTGGCCTGCGTATTTTCCGTTTTGAGGGCAGTATGACCGTTGCCTCTCTGATTTCTCCATTCGAATCAACGATCACTTCGTCAACTCGTCCCATCTTCCAGCAGTGTCTTGGTTGAATAGGTTCAGAGATTAAGACGACGTCTCCTTGTTTGGGTACTCGGTTTGACCTCCTCTTCTTGTCTATCTCTATCTGATGCTTCTCCCTCAGCGATGTCAGATATTGGGTCTGCCAGATATTCCAGAATTTTTCAGTGAATTGACAGGAACTCTGGAGAGCCTGCACTGCTTGCGTCTTGGTGCGGAGAAAAACTTGCTCTTCTGATGGTAAATAGGTAGGGTCTTGTTCGAGCTCGAGATTAAAGTCGAAGGGATAGTTGATCTCCAGCTGACTCTGTTGGAAGTCTATTGGCCGTAAGACTGATTCGTTGACAGAGTTAGAGTCAACATACAGAAGTGGCCTCGTATTCNAATTTCCCGTACTTGTGGTGTGAGGTAAGTTTGGCAACTGTCTTCAGCACAGATTTCGAATGGTACTTGGTCTAGTGTGATTAGTTCGACCCCTCCTTGCATACAACGGAGTGAGTGTCGTCCTGAAGAAGTATTCGAGCCGAAAGTTTCATAGGCCTGCGAGAAACCGCATAGGAAGGCCATGCTTAATAAAGTGCTGATGAAGAGTGGAGTCCACCGGACATGCTGAATAGTTCTGGTTTCTTCGTTGTAGTTGATCTTTTTACGTGGGCGGAGATCATACGTGGAATTGGACATTTTCGCGTCTGGTTTGTTTGGTTTGTTCTGGTCTTCCAGAGCTTGTTTTTCCGCGAGGTTAGCATCTTCCGTAGGCTCGTCTTCGATCTCAAAAGGTATGAGTAGATTTACTGGCCTGCGTATTTTCCGTTTTGAGGGCAGTATGACCGTTGCCTCTCTGATTTCTCCATTCGAATCAACGATCACTTCGTCAACTCGTCCCATCTTCCAGCAGTGTCTTGGTTGAATAGGTTCAGAGATTAAGACGACGTCTCCTTGTTTGGGTACTCGGTTTGACCTCCTCTTCTTGTCTATCTCTATCTGATGCTTCTCCCTCAGCGATGTCAGATATTGGGTCTGCCAGATATTCCAGAATTTTTCAGTGAATTGACAGGAACTCTGGAGAGCCTGCACTGCTTGCGTCTTGGTGCGGAGAAAAACTTGCTCTTTTGATGGTAAATAGGTAGGGTCTTGTTCGAGCTCGGGATTGAAGTCGAAGGGATAGTTGATCTCCAGCTGACTCTGTTGGAAGTCTATTGGCCGTAAGATTGATTCGTTGACAGAGTCAGAGTCAACGTACAGAAGTGGCCTCGTATTGAGAAGGGCTTCGATTTCAACGAGTACCGTCGATAGTTCGTCGAAACTTAGTACTGCTTGTCCCACGGTTTTATAGAGTGAGTGTTTCACCGATTGAATGAGACGTTCATACACACCCCCTTGCCAAGGAGCGTAAGGAGTGATATGTCGCCAGTCTATCTCACGATTGCTAAGTTCTCGTGATAGACCAGGATTCTGTCTTAGAGCTTGTACACAATCTTNATACTGCTTGTCCCACGGTTTTATAGAGTAAGTGTTTCACCGATTGAATGAGACGTTCATACACACCCCCTTGCCAAGGAGCGTAAAGAGTGATATGTCGCCAGTCTATCTCACGATTGCTAAGTTCTCGTGATAGACCAGGATTCTGTCTTAGAGCTTGTACACAATCTTTGAGAATGGCTTCGCCCATTGTGAATGTTGGGGCATTATCACTTGTGATGGTTCTTGGTACGCCTCTTCGACCAAAAAATCGACGAAGTAGGCGTAGAAACGCCACTGTTGAAAGGTCGGAAGCAATATCTAAGTGTACCATTCTCGTAACCATGCATGTTAAAATTGCTCCGTAGCACTTGCCTTGGGAACCGTCGGTGAGTGCCATGAGTAAGGGTCCAAAATAGTCGAGTCCGACATGTTCAAAGGGCCGGGATTTTTGAACTCTCCTTTTCGGTAGATCGCTCTGCATTGGATACTTGTATGGTAAATTGTTGAGTCGCTGGCAAGCTATGNATGTTCAAAGGGTCGGGATTTTTGAACTCTCCTTTTCGGTAGATCGCTCTGCATTGGATACTTGTATGGTAAATTGTTGAGTCGCTGGCAAGCTATGNGTCCAAAATAGTCGAGTCCGACATGTTTAAAGGGTCGGGATTTTTGGACTCTCCTTCTTGGTAGATCGCTCTGCATTGGATACTTGTATGGTAAATTGTTGAGTCGCTGGCAAGCTATGCAACGTCGAATGATTCGTGTTACTTGTGCACGTAGCTTAGGAATCCAGAATTTTTGACGTACCAAAGCCATCGTATGGCTGATGCCTGGATGTCCTTTCATATGGTAGTCTCGAATGACTGCCTGCGCTAGCCATGAGTTCTGCAGGATTATCATTGGATTTTTTGTTTCGTTCTCCAGCGTGCTCTTGCCAAGTTTTCCGAAGCAACGAAGTAGTCCCTCTTCGTCTTTTTGCACGTTAAGATGGGGCATGGATCTTAAAATTACTTGTGTAATCGTTGCTAGCTGGTGTTGCTTAGCCAATACCTTGCTAGCTGTGGCTACTTCCGCAGCGCTTAAACTTGTCTTCTGCGGCTTCAGTGGCTCTTTCAGTAGTAGTGTTAGCACAACAGGATGTGTTCGCTTTTTATTGATCCTAGGATTCTGATGAAGCGAAGCACGTACGCGACAATGCGCTTCACTATCGCTAGTGAATACGATTGTAGTGATGAGAAGATCTCCACACTACTTGGTTTTTCAGGTGTCTTCGTAGAAGCAGACATTAGTACTTCTTTACGAGTTGTGTCCTCATCCTCATTACCTTCTGAGGTCGAGTTCAGATGGAATAATTGTATTCATTCGTCCATGTTTGTGGTTCCTTCTTCAAAAATTCCGGACCTTTCCACCAAAAATGGTTCTGGAAGTCCGCTTTTCCAAGCCCTCGTGTTCCACAACCTGCTGGATTTTCGGCAGAAGGAACATGTCCAAACTGCACTTGGCATCCTAGATCTTGTAGGTTCGCAATTATCTTGTCAATTTCTACAAGTCTATTGGATACCATGAGACCAGCGTCTTTTAGTGGTTTCTTTCGTATCCAGCCCAGGACAATTTCGGAGTCTGAAAAAATGAATACTTGCTGTATTACCAGTACAGACTGTAGTTGAGAAACCACAGAAATGGTAAGTCTCATAGCTAAGGTTGCTGCGTTGAGTTCCATTTTTGGCATAGTGGTTGCCGACTTGAGCGTGGGCAGCTTTCCTTTTGCCATCATGAGGTTGACCGAATAACTTGATCGCAGATAAACGCACGATGCTATTGCCTCTGCACTCGCATCTGCGAATGTTATTATAATGGGACTGGCTTGCTTACAAGAAAGGAAAGGTGGAATGATCTTTCGAAATCCTTTGATTTCTTCACATATCCTTATCCATTCGTTTTCTCGTTCTTGCGGTACCTTGGTGTCCCAATCAAAATTTTCTTTCCACAGTAAGCGCAGAAAAACTTTTGCTTTGTGGAGGAGTGGAACAAGCCAACCCAGTGGGTCGTATATTGACGCGATGGCACTTGCTACTATGCGTTTTGTCACACTTGGATTGTTCTCTAGTGAACAGCTCATCTCGATGCAGTCCGTCGTGGAATCCCACTTGATACCCAGAACTTTAGGGACGTGTTCAGAAGATCTGTCTTTTTCTGGGATGGACTTGCTCGTTTCAGGGTCATTGGATACGAATTCGCGCAAATTCATGTTCAATTCCTTGAACATTTGCTTGGTTTGAGAACAAGTGTAGATGGCGTCTTCGGTGGTGTCGACGCATAATATGAGATTGTCAACATAAAGGTTCTCTTTCATTTCTTCTACCAGCTTGCGATCGTGTGCGTATTGATCCAGGTGATAATGAGTCGTTGCTGCTAGAAGAAAAGGTGATGGCATCAAGCCGAATGTGACTCTTGTGAATCGTAGTACTTGAATGTTCTCATTACTTGGTGGTAACTTGTGGTTTCTGAGCCAAAGACAACGTGTCGCATCGCGATCGATTTCGTGAAGTCGAACTTGCAAGAATGCTTTTTCGACATCAGAGATTATCGCAATGCGTCCAATTCGGAAGCGCAACAGTACCCCGTACAGTAATGGTAGGATCACTGGTCCTCTATAAAGAACATCGTTCAATGAAGGTGATCCTTTGTAGTGAGCGGATGCGTCGTAAACAATCCGGAGTTTAGTTGTTGTTTTGTGAGGGGTGAGGACTGCTTGATGAGGGATGTAGTGTATTCTCCTATCCCTTGGTTCGGTGTCCTCGACGACTTGCTCTAGGATGTTGAGACGTAGTTGCTCTTGGAATACTTCTTGATACTTGTTTAATAACTCGTCGTTCTTTTGTAGGGAATTCCAGACACTGATGAGTCGGCGATAAGCAATTGCTCTGTTGTCAGGCAACTTGGTGGTGATATCTTTCCAGGGAAGTCGGACATAGTATCCGTCTTCTCGTTTTTCCACTGTTCTCTTGAAGTTGTCCCAGACTTGTTTATCCACCAAAGCTTGTTCCTCTCTTTCTGAATTAGAGAATTCTTCTGTTCCTGCCGCTTCTGATGCCCAGAACTTCTCCCACAGTTCCCGTTCGTGACTACTGTTCTCTGTCTGTGGAGAGGTTGTCACGATGTGCACTTGTGCTTCTAATGTCCAGTATCCATTCCAGGTATCTTTTTCATCAAGTTGTGCTTCATCCTTCACTTGAGGCAGTTGATTAAGTTGTCCTGTCAAGAGATGACCTAAACGCGTTGGAAGTAGATGAAGTCCTGATGGTAACTGGATGTGAGGTTGATCATCTCGAATTAGGGACCATAGTTGATCACAGCCTAGTAAAACCAACGGTTTCACCGTAGCCATGTTTCTATTCAACTGAATGGGCAAATTTTTGCACTTGATAAAGTCGATGTCTTCATCTCTGATCGGAGGCGTTACAAACGATTTCGTGAGGATTTCGTGCGTGATTAAGTTGAGGGAGAAAGGTTTTCCCTCAGAGTCCCAAACTTCCAGGGGAACTCGACGGCAGTTGCTTTCCTGTACTTGATCAGATCCAAATGTGTGAAGACGTAACTTGGTTTTTTCTATGGTGGGTAGATTAAGTTCATCTGCGAGAGTTGTGTCTATGAATGAAACTTCCGCACCAGTGTCAAGAAGTACTGGTATCTTTCGTAAAGTCTTGGACCTTGGATCAAGTACTGTCATTTCTCCAGTTGGTAGAAATGTATCTTGAGCTTGCTTGGCTCCATGAGCAGATTGGAGTTCAAGAATTGCCGTTTCTCCATCACTTGGTCGTTCCGTGCTCAATTGGTTCACCTTTCTGGGGGACTTGATTGTTCTAGAGTCCTTTATTTGGTTGTTTTTGAGTCCAGATCTTTTTGCTTGGTGGACTTGATTACTTGGCTCTGTTGGTGGTGAAGAAGGTCTTACTTGAGAGTTGTACTTGAAACAGCATGAGGTGTGATGCGCCCCCTGACACTTGAAACACAGTCTCTTTTTGCACTGTGATGTTATATGTTGCGGCGAAGCGCATATGAGACACAGTTTGTGCTCACGAAGGTACTTTGACCGTTCTTGCGGTGTCTTGTACCGGTCACATTCGAAGGACTTGTGGCTTTTGCCGCAATACATGCAGTTAGTGCTCTGGAACTTATGCTGTTCCTTTACTTGCTTGTTTGTGTGTTCAGTAGAACAACTTGTAGAGGTTTTCTTCATATAAAGTGATATCATTTCCTCACCGGAAATGATTTCTTCGAGAAACTTCAAAAGAGTTTCCATTTTGAAAGAATTCTCTGCTGGGAGAGAATGTTTTTTCGTCAGGACCTTTCGTTGGACGGTAGTGGGAAACTTGCTCAGAACTTGCTTAATGAACCACTGTCCATCTACCTGTTCTCCTTGTCGAATGAGTTGCATTATCACTACTTGAATTTGTTCAAGAAGTGACCGCTGATCCTTCAACATAGGAGAACGTAACTGGCAGTTTTCAAGTCGGTCAATAAGACGAGTTACCAATTCTTCGGTATTCTCGTACTTATTTCGTAGAAAGTCAATTGCTTTCATATAATTGTCTGGGGTAACTTGAAATTTCTTGACCGACCCATATGCTTCTCCCTTCAATGCATTCAAGAGGTAATTGAACTTGTACAAATCTGGCAATGGTTGAGAGTGGACGTTGGCATTGAACAGTTCCCAAAAATTAGCCCAATCCCAAATATTTCCCCTGAATGTGGGAATTGGGAGGGTGGGTAGTTCAAATTTCGTCGTAGGAGACCCACCATTTGGAATATTTTCCCTTAAAGTTGTACGTGAGGCACTTGGGATCATTTGATCTACGCATGACTTGAATGCCCTTAATCGTGCTTGCAGTAGCAAGGTATAGTCAAACGCAGAAGTTAAAGCCGTTTCGGCTTTTGATGAATATTCCTCAAAATCATCTTGGTCTTTTTGCGACGCGTCCTCTAATTCGGCTAGTTCGGTTGCGTACTCGCGCAAGAGTTCCTCGATCTTTGTGGTCGCGGTATTGATCGCCCCTGTACCCTCTTCTAGCTGGCGAATGCTTTCCCGTATGAAGTATGGTGATGACTCATCCTCTACTGAAGAAGCAGAGAGAGTTTCGAGTTGCTCGGTTTTGAACCGAGAAATTACGGTGTCTAACTTTTTTGTGTAATGAGTAAGCAATCTCTTTGAAGTCCCGAGTTGGATCGACATTTTCGAGAAATACTTGGCTGAGGTATGAGGCCTTCAAAGGTTGAAGATGAAGTTTAGAGACACGAGCGTGAGAACTGGTTCAAACTTGCAACCAAAATTCAGAACTTGAGAATTGGTTCAAAAACTTGCAACCAGGGCTCAGGAAAGTAGAGAGTCAGATTTGGTTCAAATACTTGCAACCAGAGAATACTGATTTAGGAGCCAAGAGAAAGGATTCAAAACTTGCAATCCAAAGAACTTGACTTGATTCAATAGAATATAGGATGATGAAAACAAAGTCTTAGTTTTGCTCGAGAAATCTTCTAAACTTAAGAACTTGCACTTTTTTTTCAGCAAAGCTTCAGGCAAATACTTAGCAATAACCTGTTACTGACCTGAGTTCTTCAACTTGACGATGCACCATGTAGTGATCAGTGAAATTGCCTTTTTAACTTAGTGCCACGCGGGACTTGTGGGAGTAGCGTTGTTTCTGAACAAGTCGGGACTAGATTGCTTTATCTTAATAGCACCAATAACAATAACAATAGGAAATCTTCATACATCCGAATATTGTGGTCGTACGTACTTGCCGCTTGTTCGTCCTGCTCTAGGAGAGTAAATGGACCTGAATAATGATACTTAGAGAATAGGTAACGCGCTGGTGAGCCAAAGTGCGTTAGGAGAATAGAACACTAACTTGACTCAGTCGTGCCTTAACTTGAAGTTGAGCTGCAGAAGTTCAACGATCGACGACACCTGAATATAAGACTTGTAGTAGAACTGTTATGTGTGAAGAGCGCAGAAGAATGTCACTAACTTGAACTTGAACTTGCGTCCACTTGCTCTTAGTCTGGGTTCACGGTGGGCAACGAGGCAACACCTGAATACGGGGTTGGAATAGGAAGTGTTACCAGATAATACTAACTTGAGGGAAAGCTTACTTGAGGACGTGGCGTGAGTCGATGCGTCGATGAAGTTTCAATTTGCCTCGATGCTTTATAGCGGCAAAGATCAGATAAGCCGCGCAACCGCAACATTCTATGCAGGGAAGGCTATCGATTACTTGATTACATGATTTACATGATACTTGTCTAATGTGCACAAATAATGATTATAATACAGAAATATGGTCGAGTTTCTCGACACACTCCAAGTTAGATGACGTTAGACTATCTGAAATGAGCGGTGCCAACTGCTACAGTGAGCGTGTTTCGTTGGCTTACAAACGAGAGTTCATAGCCGATCTGGAGGTATTTGATGGTTGTACTCTCGTTTATCCTATTGGATTAGATTTCAACCATGTAGACGTCAAAGAGGCGTCTTCTAGATTTAAGAGAAAGAATATTAAAACGATTCTTTGACATTGCATGGGGAATTCACGAGTAAGAATAGTTTCCCTTTCTAATGAGCATCTTCCTAGCAAAGCTATTTTGCACCCTTTCAATTTATGCAATGTCTTCTTTCTTGTATGGACTGAACGCAGTAGACCTGAATTCCACCAGGGGCAGACGTACATTTTGAGGGATTGTAAAGTACATTTTGGTCAGTAGTTGAAAGAGCTCTAAATATTTGGAAAGTACACATATGTGCTTTGCTGCAGATCTTTGTATAATGGGATGTAAAATCAAGCTTCTGATCATAGTGAAATCCCAAGTCGGTAACAGAGTTAACTGTAGGCACTCCAACGGAATCATTGTTGTAGGAGCTTAATAAGTTTGAGTATCAATCCTGAGGTGATAAGTTTTACCTAGCCAAAGTGGTAACTGCCACTTCTCGGACCAATCAACTAAGCAGTTGATGGCATCTTGGACTTTATTCACATCCTCTGATTGAGTAACGTCTCGATAGATCTTTACATCATCTGCGTATTGCATGCAACAGACTCCATTTCTTTGCAAAAGTTCTGGAATTTTGGATGTGAGAAGGAATAGAAGGAATTTAAGGGCTTTAAGTACAATGGATAAAGATGTTTTGACTCTGACTTGAACTGTTCTTTCAAATAGAAATTGGGAAAGCCAAGACCAAGAAACTTTTGGATGGAAACTCAAATTGTTAATTAAGGATATCAGTTTGCCGTGACTAACCCGATCAAATGCTTTCGCGAAGTCAAAACAGATGATATCACAGCATGACCTTCTATCCAGAATATCTGACCAGTCACTGAGACACTCAAGTAGATTGTTCTAACTGATCGTCCCGGAACAAAGCCATGTTAGCTAGACGGATTCAAACCATTTGACCAAATATGTGTCATGATGTGTTTTTTTTTTTCAGGATTTTTTTTCAAATACTCTGCAAAAAATCGATGTTATGCTTACTGGACGATAATTGGAAACTTCAGACGAAAGCTGCTTCTTGAGAATAGGCATAGCAAGGGCATGCTTCCACAACTTAGGTACTTCTGAATACATCACAGACTGGTTGAAAATATATGATACTGGAAAAGCAATACTGGCCGAAATTTGTTTGATAAATATTGGGGGCACATGTGGCGCCGTGGTAAGAGGCTCGCTGAGCACGCACACGATCGATGGTTCGATCGCGCCCGCGGCCAACCAAGCCGTCCATCCCTCCGGGGTCGGTAAACTGGTACCAGAGGAGTCTGGGAGGATGGAGCACTGACTTGGTTCATCATCTCCCCC
>JARK01001467.1:253293-290762 GCA_000688135.1 Ancylostoma ceylanicum
ACGGCCAACCAAGCCGTCCATCCCTCCGGGGTCGGTGAATTGGTACCAGAGGAGTCTGGGAAGATGAAGCACTGACTTGGTCCATCGGATGCCCCCCGCAAGTCATTGCATAGGGCACATACGCATTCAACGCTTCTACGATGTTCAGATGAAGTCGTATGCGTGGCGCATCCCTCCTGACGGGATTGATCAACGCCGACCACTTTATCCACTTTAAATATTGGGGAAAGATTTTCTGAGTCATCGAATAAGACCTAGAAATTTTGCTGAGAAGTTCATATACGGTGAAGGTGCCAAGGTAGCGAAAGTGGTTCATGGGACTTTTGGTCACACGGCTATGTCGTGAACTTCACTGATCTCGGAAAGGCTTTGTAATTTAGGCCGGCACTGTACGTCCTCCAGCAACATATCAATCAGCCCCTTCATTCGGGTACATCAGAAAGACACCAGACCCCCTTTGGTAGGACAATCACCGGCCCGTCCTGTCGCACCCATGTTACAAACAAGATCCCTATTCTTCGACGGAGTATTTTCTGCATAAGCCTGGTAGAGCATCCTGAGGCAAAATTCACATACAAATGAGCTTCTGGTTCGACGATATACTGCGGTTTTCATCCAACCGAATGTTTCCGTTCATCTGCATGATTCTGTGCGGTACAGCCCTGTGACAAACAACAATGGATACCTATTTTGAAATGCTCGTACTGCCCTCAAACCAAGGTCTTTTGGACCCGAAGGGTTTTTGTAGGTTCGCGACTGTTGGCTTGTTGATACCTTCTGGTTCTCTTGGTTGGGCACCATCGTCATGCCTATGGTATGAATGCTCGTTCAACTTCACATCGATTACCGTCTGGGAAGGCTGAAAATTGGTGAAATAAAAGTAGCGAAGCTACGGGTCCTATTTCGCTACGGTGAAGACTTCTCGTTGTTCCTTCTCGTAGTCCTTTTTTGCACCGTTTCCTGTGCTCTGCTTGATTACAGTTAACTGCATCACTGCTTCAATAAGGCGTGCCCTGAGAGTAGCCCAATGATTCTGATCAATCCCGAAAGGAGCATGTCATTAAGCAGTGCTAAGTGTATTAACTGGGTTCGATAAAATACAGTCACTCAAGCGTGGGGTCACAATGGCATAATATGTATTTACAACACAGCAGACCCAACATGGAGAACATGGGTGCAACTCCAATGAATTCTAATAGGGCGATAATAGGCGGTGCTTCGTTTTCAAGCCAGGAGGTGTGCTTCTCTAATAAATGTACGCCTCCACCCATAGAACGCTCAACCGGGCACTAATAAATAGGAAAGTGCAAGTACTGCTATAGCTCATAGTTGTAAGAGCAGCTGCCAGTCACACAGTTATTCTCATTGCTTGCTTAGGACCTAAGAATGTTATTTTATACTCAGCAATGAATTCTTGTTTCTTTCTTTTGTATTGTCTACTATTTCCATACTCATATTACCACTTTTAGGATGTCTATTGAGCTTATAAGCATATACTGTATAGTTGGAGAAATTATATTCTTCAACATAGTGGGGGTTTTTGGAAACATACAACTACTATGGACCAGTGTGCGGAAGAAATCTACGCTCACAAAACCAGGTTTGAATGCTTGCACCATCTCAACCGGATGATATGTTAATTGAAGTGAAGGGACGTATATGTAAATAAGGTAGAGATTGTGTATCATAAATGGAGCGTCAATTTCGGCAGCAAAGCACACCGCTCGCTGAATTTTCGGCAAGAATTGGTGGGAGGTAACGATTCAAGATCATTAGAAAGATAAGCCGCCATGAGATTTTGCTATAGGCTATGATCTTCGTCTTTCTTTAGCACCTTTGTTGGGAAAACATAACGAAGCATAGAACATGCTGCTGTTCTCCCGATCTACACAACTAGAGCACGACTTTCTCGAAAACGCTCCATGCAGAATCTAGCAGCCAATCAATTTGTTGGGAGTAGATTCCATGTCCTTTCTCCGTAAAACCTTGGCATGATTTGCCAATAATAGATTTTTACTTGTGTGCCTCATTTCTACTTGTTCATAATAATCTGTGAGGCACACAAGTAAAAATCATTATTTGCTAGGAGTGTTTTTTTTTCTGCAGAAAGATTTATTTTTTATGACGCAGCAACTTGTATCCATACCAAACTCAACATTATGGATCCTAGTTCTAACTTCGACGACCCGTCGCTCACAGTTTCAAGAGCAACATAATTTCTGCTACTATTTTTTTTGCAACCTCGAAGCGGCACTCTCCTCACTACCAACAAGGCCTAAAAATTCTTTTGCTCTTGTTACTTATCTCAGATTGCGCTCATTTCTCCCTCGGCTCTCCCTCCGTTCCGAATTTCACCTAACTTCGCCAATCACGCTCAGAAGAGCCAGATAGCTTGTTGATACTAGGTTGCCGTAGAAATTTTCCGACCTTCACCCCGTAACTTAGATATTATGTTTTTGAAACTTCTCAATCAACGTGTATGTAAAGGTTGGTAAACAGTCCATTTACACCAAATTTGCCTTCACATTGCGTCGCAGTTATAGCAGAAAAAAATGGTTCCCGACTTGACTCAAACAGATTCGACTGCTCCTGTTACACTAATCCAGGAAGCATAGTAACACAAGCAATGCAACGAAGAACGTACAGTGGCGGCCACTTATTTAGCGCACCCAAGGTATTGGCCGACAGAATTTTTTGCATTTCTCAGCCTTATAATGAGCAGAACAAGCGAGGTTCGAGTATATGTTGAGGCACTATAGGAGCTTCCTTCCTGTTGTTTACTACGGGCACAGCGTTGGTTCAAGCTGGATTGAGAAATAAAAGTTCAATTTCGTCGGTTTTCCAAAATTCTGTGTAAAACTTTTGTATCGCACTATGGAAGGAAAAGTAGTAGTGGTTCCGATTAAGCATATTTGCCTTCAACATTTCCTTATAAACACTTTTGCCAGACTCTACGTGCGCCAGAGACAGAAGCAACCGTTTCGTCGAATTTTAATTTTAATGAATCTTGCTAGTAAGGAAAGCCTCGGGTTTTTCAAGAGTATCTGATTGCCTGTTAACAGCGCGAATCGAAAAAATCCGCGGCTGGAAATGCATGGTTTATCCTTGGAATCACCGTAAATCCTTTTTCACCACTTTTTTTCTCGTGTTGACAATTTTCGCTGTCCCCTTAGGTGAGAAACTATTCATCGAAACCACTTTAGCAAAACACGCATCGAGAATAAAATCACATTTCACCCAGATAGAGTAAAGTGATCTAAGATAGAAGTGAAAGTATTTCCAAAAGCACTGCATTTTGTGCTCTAATTACATAGAATGCGTGCAATTCCATCAAGAAGCAGTTCTTGGGGCAACAAAGTTGAAGCAAGAAGAAAACTATGTCTTATCACAGTCTCAAATATTGTCCTGATTGCTCATTCCAGTCCTGAGATACAGACTTTATGTTTTCATCAGTTGATCGCCTAAAATCGGCAGCGTGCTAAATATGTGGCCGCCACAGTATGTGATCCTATAAGCGCTTTGACAATCTCTTGAGAGACGACAAAATTTTAGTTCCACAAGTTCACAGACGGCGACTCCGACTTGTGCGAAAAACAACAGTCTGGTAGGCATCTTGAAGTGAGATGAACAGCGCATTCGTGTGCTTGTTGGAGGATATCTGCGATGTGACACCAGTGAGCTGGTAGTTGAGCTCCAGTGCCAGCACGACACAATAGCTGCCCATCTGCATCTCCTCGAAGGGAAGTAGAAGCGTGGCGTATGCGTACCTCATGCCCTGAGTGGCCACTAGCTTCACGTGCGGTGGGATGCACGCATCAACTTCCAGACAGTTTGACGAACGTTCATCTAGCTCGACAACCTAGTCAGCGGTGACGAGAAGTGGGAGGGTCTACGTAAATGACAGGTGAAAGCGCTAATGGCGTGGTTGTAGAGATCCTAGCACTCCAACGTTAAAGAGAGAAATCCATCCCCGGAAGGCACTGCTCAGCGTTTAGTGGAACTAACTGGAAAGCTGGTGAAGGTTTACATTCTCTACGATAACGCTCGTCCACATACGAGTTACGAAAGAGACGCAGTAAAGCTTTGAGCTTTGCAATGGCACGTTCCACCCACCATATCCATAACAGTTGGCGGCAGCAGACTATAATCTGTTCCTGTCCCTGTCCATCCAAATGCAAGCAAGGAAGTTAATTTAAACAAATTGCCTGATGAGGGGCAATATGTTGTCATGCAGAATATTTCATATACTTGTTAACTGTTGATTGCTTTGAAGAAGGATAATAAATTTGAACCACAAAAACTTCTCCTTGAAAACTTGAAACTTTTCCAGCAACCTAATAATTGTGAAAAAAAAAACAAGTTAACCATATATTTTCTAGTCACGTCACGAGTCAGGTTCGATTTCGCATCTTGGCTCATTTGATTTAAAATTAGCCGACCATGCACACTGGAAAAGTTTAGGTGCAAATAAAGAAAATTTTGCATTTTTTCCGATTGAAGAAAAACGCCCTTCTCGAACATTGTAGCGCTCAGGGTTACCGTGGGAACTCTAGAATATACGATGCCTGAAAATCCAAAAGGCTTTATATTTTATGAATTCTATGAATTTTCATGAATTTGGCGTAATTTAAAATAGGAAGTGCGTCTGCCAGAGCACTATCGTGTGTGTCGCTTTGCTCCACATATTATTAGGATGAAGAATTATAAATGTTCGTTTGACCCATAAAAACAAATTGCTACAGAAACAACAGCTCCATCCTAGAGCTATTCTTCAGACTAATCCTTGAGTTCTCCTTGCAGAACTCGCTGCGACAATAGACGTAGTAACGGGTCGCCTAAATTTTAACCTCAGCACAGTTCCTAACGTTTTTCTCCGCCAAAGAACGCAGCATCGGAGTCCAGGGACAAGTGGTATTCTGATAGTGCCAATACTGCGCTATGAGGCGGTTGAAGAAGGGATTTTATCTTCTTGTTCTTGGTTTTCTACTGAGTCATTTTCGCAATATGCTGTAGGGACCATGTCAAGAATAAGTTTTGCAGCCGCTGTATCGACATCATGTGATGAGGTGCCTAGTTCACGGTGTCCTACTCTTGTGAAGGAAGATCAGCTGTAAACACCTGTGCAAGACTCGCCATTGCTGAATGGAACAATCCTTCCATATTTCACCTCAAACAGAGTACCACCTTTCATTCGGCACAATCGAGTTTCGGGATGAGAATGGGCTGCTGAGCCAGTGTGGTTTTTTGCCTGCATTTTCGAGAGACACTCTTCTATAGTACTCACGTTAAAACGACTTCGAAGAAGTTCCGATTGCGGAACGTCTTCGAAGTCGTTTTAACGTATGGTGCGGGAAAGGATTAGGCTGATGGCGGGTCGCGAATTTAGTAAGCAAGCATTAAGTGGGTGCAGTAACAATTGAAACATAATTTTTTAGATACAAGAAATCAGATAGAACCAAACAATCCTTGTATATTCTAAAGCGCCCTGAATTGCTCCTTTAGATGAACACACAAGCCCTGTTGAAAATTGTGAAACTCACGAATGATTAGAAAAAAAGTAAAACGTGTGCGGCGGACATTCATAATTCCTCTACATAATCACTCAAAGCCATTTTTTTTGAATGTTTTATTCATCACTTTGGGAGAAATCAGTTTGTTTCTTAGAAACGTGAAAAAATACTCTGGTACAAAGTTAGTGTCTCCAGAATTTCAATACACTTTAAATACAGTTCAAGGAGCACTACGTTCCACAGCAGCAGAATTGAGCGGAATTATGCATTACAGTGCTGAAATTGCGGTTACGTGCGCAAACAGAAACATCACCCTATCTGTTTTGCCATGGAACGGTGCGGCATCTCGGAAACCTTCAATAAGGGCTTCTTCTGAATGAAGCACACAATCCTTTGTTGAACATTTATTTTTCATGTACGCTCAATTTCACCTGCACGCCGTCATTTAAAAGCTGCAATTGTTTTACGTAAATTGTGCTACTTCTTAGAGTTATCTTGTACTAAGAAGCGGTATGGAAAGTGGAAAAAACCACGTTGTACTATGAGTTCCAGCTGTTTTGCACAGGGATTCCTAGAGGATTCTGATGAATGATCATCAATTAACCTTCACATATCTCTGTATATCGTTTTGATCTTTTGAACCGCATGTTTCGGCAAACTACTGGCACGAATATCAGACAAGGAACCAGCGATGTAGGAGGCTAACAAAAAAAAAACGATCGGAGTTATTTCAAGACGATTCTCCTTCTCCCTAGTGGTATGCTTCTCATTCTTATTCTCTAGAAGTCTCGAAGGCGCCAAGCGGGCGATTCGAATTTTTGGTAAAGCTGTTTTCCTTTCATTTATCGAAGCAAAGTGGAACGCGGATACATGTACAATGGTTGGAAACGTCAACTCCTTTTGCAAACCAATTGGCAGAATTTTGTGGCAAGTCTAGAGCGCTCCATGGAAACCATATTATTTTGCCTCACTGCAGGGCACCCCAGTTCTGGAGTGGTGGTAATCCCCCAAGTTTGTCACAACAGGTACGAGCCAGATTCGTAACGGTTCGGAGCAATACGCAAGCATCTCACTAGTTAGGTGCGAGAGTGTCACTAGATGACACGCCTACCTGCAAAATCGGAGTGCGATCAGGGATTCCAGCCACCATGCTCGCGTCTCTGCGGCGCGCAGATGCTCTGCGCAATAGCGCATGATGAACATATCACACTATAATAAACAAGTAGATCATATAGAGTGGCTAACATTATGTGCACCTCGCCGTTGATTCTAGGGAGGTCGGCCTTTCGATCAGCTGCATCGATAAATAAGATAAGTGAAGATTTGAGTGCAGCGAACATTCAGCAAGCTCTTTTTTATGTAGAAGCCATTATTATTTATGCCTGTGAAATGAGAATTGATACTGTAACCCCTGAAAGGCAGCTCCCGAGGAAATCGTTGCTTCGGAGATTTCTTCAAATTTCGGGATTTTAGAGGACGGGAAACTCATAGGCAGGAAAGAAACTGCATGAAAGACGCGAGAGATGCAAGAAATGAATTCGCTCTTCTCTACGTGTCGGGGGCGCTGACAAGAGCTCCGCTGTAGGGTGTGCGCGCTTCTAGCTACATGGTACGTATTGTGCACATCCACTGCGCCAACCACCCACCGCGATAGCGTTAGCTGGCGTGACGTGGAGTTAAAATCCCGGCGTGTCCGTGACGGCGATCCTGGTTCCCTGCAGGTAGGTCGTCATTCCTTTTGTTCTTCTCACATTTGTGATGTAAGCAGTCTCTATTTTACAACCCATGCCTCAGCTCCGAGTCGAGGATTTTGGCTGGTGCTGCCTTTAAACGTGCGCCAATATGTGTGAGTGAACGCATAGTGGTAGTGCAGGATGCTCCCACGCGTACTGTTATGGGTTCGATTCTCGTTGACAGAAAGCCGTTACAGCGTTGAGTTTTCTTCCCATACAGGTAGCGCATGTGTCAATTGCTACAAAGGTCACGCGAAAATTGTTAACGAACCGTTACGAGCTTGGCCCTATAGGAGGATATGAACTTCGTGACATTCTGCGTCTCGCGATTCCCACCGCTATTCTCTCGCGCACTGCCACTTCGGGAGTCAGGTTGCTGTCAAGCTCATGACTTCTAACTACATTACAGGCTCGTTATACCTTTGCGCTGCGCTTTCGTGTGCTTTGGTATGCGGTTCGGCGCGAACCTGGCGCGCTCCGTCTCGAGCCAGCCTCGTAAAATGTTGCAGGCATAGCGTGATGAGGTGAGGTGGGATTAATTCCATTCCTGGCGACCGAGCTCGCAAAGAAGATTTTAATGACGCACTATGTAGACAAGATGTGACTCAGATCTAGTGCAAGTACAAAATCAGATTACAAAAGCGTCCATAACGCTGTGTTTATACTTTTTCGCGATGCAATGACGATGCGGCGACCACAACATGGACTCCTGTAGTTTTTTATTGCAGCTGTTTCCGCCAAGATTGTCATACACCTTTATTCTCGCGACCAGCTTACTGTTGCGAGAATAAAGGTGTATGACAGTCTTGGCAGAAATAGCTGCAACTATTTCTAAAAACTACAGGAGTTAAAGTTTCCATGTGTGTTGGTAGCCTGAGACATCTGCTACTTCCATAACTTTTGGCGGAGTTTTGTATATTTATTTATACCACAGCTCGCTCGCTTGGGCGCGTGTGGCGCAGTGGTAAGAGGCTCGCTGCATACGCACACGGTCGATGGTTCGATCCCGCGTCCGTGGCCAATCAAGCCATCCATCCTTCCGGGGTCGGTAAATTGGTACCAGAGGAGTCCTGGGAGGATGGAGCACTGACTTGATTCATCGGATGCCCCCCGCAAGTCACTGTATAGGGCACATACGCATTCAACGCCTCTACGATGTTCAGATGAAGTCGAATGCGTGGCGCATTCGGGATTGATCAACGCCGACCACTTTATCCTTTTATCCTTTACCACAGCTCGCTGTGTTTTAGGTACAAAACCAACGCTATGAGCGGTCAACTATCGCAGGTATAACTCTAAGCGAGTGATATTTTGTATTATGAACTCAAACCCGGACGATCAGCAAGGAAAAGGACCCATAGCATCAGTAATATGTTTGCGTGGAATATCTCCTCCAGAAAAATCCTCATCCTTGGCTTAGTCTCCGGTCTGCAACGTCTGGGGAATGGAAATTCCATTCCTCAGACGTTGCAGACCGGAGACTAAGCCAAGGATAAGGTGGTGGAAACTCAATGCGCAGACAGCGAGACAACTTCGTGATGCGATCTTCAGCGAGGGACAACCAGATCCAAGTGACGAAGTGGATTATGTTTGGAATAAATTGGCCCACACTATCGTAAACTGCGCACAGCTGATCTTGGGAGCCACTAAAGAGGGAAGAATGGGGGATAAAGCAGCATGGTTTTGGAATGAAGAGGTGCAAAAGAGTGTCAAAGCGAAGAAGTCTTCATACAAGATCTGGCAGAAGACCAAACGTAATGAGGATTTTGCGGAGTATAAAAAGAGGAAGAGAGAAGCGAAAGCGGCTGTGGCGCATTCCAAGTGCCAAGAAATGGATAGTCTGTACGAGAAGCTGGACGGCCCAGATGCTGACAAGCATGGGTTCCGACTTGCAAGGGCACGGCATAGAGCAACAACGGATATCGCTGGAGTCAAGTGTGTCAAAGACGAAGACGGAACAACGTTTTTCAACCCAGGATCGGTTCGGGAGAGATGGAGAACGTACTTCATGACGCTGTACAATAAAGAGTTCGCAAGCCAGCCAAGAGAAGCAAGGCCACCAATAGCAGGACCGATACTGAAATGGACGGTGGAAGAAGTCACAACAACATTGAAGAAATTGAAAAAAGGAAAGGCTGTAGGTCCTGAAAACATCCCTTATGGAAAGTGTTAGGGGGAGATGGTCTCTTATGGCTTACGTTGTTTTTGAACAACATCGCAATGCACGGAAGGATGCCAAGAGCATGGAGGGAGAGCATTGTTGTTCCGGTCTTCAAGAAGAAAGGAGACGTGCTGGAGTGCGGCAACTATCGCGGCATAAAACTGATCTGCCATACGATGAAGATATACGAGCGTCTGGTGGACAAATGATTGAGGGAAGTGGTGGAAATTGCAAACGACCAGTTTGGTTTCGTGCCAGAGCGTTCTACGATTGACCCTATTTTCATTGTACGTCAGATGATGGAGAAATATAGGGAGAAGGGAAAGCAAATCCACATCGCATTTCTTGACCTTGAAAAGTCTTACGATAGGCTGCCAAGAACAGTACTTTGGGATGTCATGAGGAAGTGCTTGGTGCCGGAACATTTGATACGGTTGGTCCTGGATATGTATGATGGTTCAGAAGCCTTCGTCCGCACATCAAGTGGAGACACATCAAGCTTTGTGGCAGCCACGGGATTGCATCAGGAATCGGCATTAAGCCCCTTCTTATTCATACTTGTTGGAGATACAGTGACGCAACAACAACAACAGCAACAACAAGGGCCACCGTTCTCACTCCTATACGCTGACGATATTGCATTATTGGCACTAGAAGTCAGCTACCGCGTAAAGTTCAAATGTGGCAAGTTAGTTTGGCAAAGGCGGGTTTGAAATTGAATGTGAAGTAGACGGAGTTCATGAGCACTGGCGGAGATGTGGAACCGATTACCGATGTGAACGGCGACGCGATTCGACAAGTGAACAAGTTCCGATGTCTAGGAAGTATCCTGAGAGAAGATGGATCTTTTTGATGCCTGATGCACTCAAGGGCAAGGTTTATCGAACGGTAGTAAGACCTGCTCTCATCTATGAAAGTGAATGCTGGCCATTAACTAAAGCTCTAGAAAGGAAACTGACTGTGGCACAGACGCGGATGCTTAGATGGTGTTGTGGGCTAACTCGTCTAGACAAAGTACCAAACGAGGTGCGAAGAAAAACAAACAAGCAAACTGCTCCGATCCAAGAGAAGGTGCGATCACAACGCTTGAGGTGGTATGGGCATCTGCCGAGAAGAAATCAAGAACATCCTGCTCCTGCCCGTCAAGTTTTGAGCGTGGAAATCGCCGGCAAGCGACCAAGAGGAGCCCCGAAAAAGCGATGGAAGGGCGTAATTAAGAGAGATCTGGAAGATCTTCATGTCACGGAGGAAGACGCCCAAGATCGCGCCTTTTGGCGGAGTAGAACCCATACAGCGGACCCTGCGACAGTGCGGGACAAACGCTGAGGAGAAGAAGAAGAATATCTCTTCCAAAATGGCAAGGGCTTGTGGGTTACT
The DNA here is from genome assembly GCA_000688135.1 of Ancylostoma ceylanicum. Classification (NCBI taxonomy): domain Eukaryota; kingdom Metazoa; phylum Nematoda; class Chromadorea; order Rhabditida; family Ancylostomatidae; genus Ancylostoma; species Ancylostoma ceylanicum. The sequence continues at coordinate 264,075 of JARK01001467.1, forward strand.
GGGTATTTAGAGTGAAGATGAGACCTTGGAGTTCAATACTTACAAAGGCGTCCAGAAAAGGTATGTAGGTTGGTTCAGTCTCATCGAATAATGAGTAGGACATTCGGCAAAAGTAGCTGACCATGTTTCGGCACCTTAAGGAAATTAGTGAGAAGGAAAATGAATAGATGGGTTTCGGGTGAGCTGCGCGAAGAACTTCAACTCTGACTCCTGCGAGTCTGCTGATATTTGATCTACAGGTACTCTGAGAAGACGTTCCTTAAATAGATTGCGTCTGTTAATAAAAGGTGGGTTACTTGCGACAGTAGGAGGAAGCCGTCTCAGAATCTAGATCTACTCAAAAAGTCGGCTAACCATGAAAAACCAACCAACCCCTTGAAAAAATTTTTTTGACATTTTTGATCTGTAACTTGAGCCCCAAACCATCATGTTGCAGTGCCAAGTACACTGTAAGAATTGACCACTTGTGCCTCAAAATGCAAATTACCGTATAGTGTGATGTTTCTCTTACGAGGGAAGGATACTAGGGGGGCCGAGCCAATACTAATAATATGTCCACTATCATGCGCAGTTTCTGACGCTGATTCCAAATCTGTACCCATTACCTGCTGCGGGGTTCCCCGTTTTGAGTTACAGCGATTTTTCTCCGTTTTTGCTGTGAAAAACGAGGCTTATGGTATGCCTGGTTGAGAAAGAGAGCTGGAGAGATTCCACAGGGAAAGGGGGAGCAGAATGGGTGGAAATGGCGGTGAAAAAGGTAGGCAATATGGGAAAATTCTCAAATATCGTCTGGGAAGAGGCTTTGTAGAGCACGATAAAACAGCATCAACAACATCGGCTGTGGTGCAGTGGCAAGTGTCTCGTTCATTGGGAAGAAGGTGAAGGGTTCGAACCCTGTTAGGAGAAGTGTTTTTGCACTTTTTCATTCATTTTCATATTTTGTCAAAAAATGATTTTGAATACTGCCACGTCATCGTCTTCACTTACAATAGGTATTACGGATTTTTTAGCGCTATTCGTGTGATATTTTTATCCCTTAATTTCCACAGCACTTCGAGAGGTACCTGCTTATAGATTCTTCTGCTAGAAAAACGAAACGTAGAATCGCATGTACACATTTGATAGGATTGTGCACAATGTGCAAAATGCCAAGCTTTTTGCACAATGCCCTTGCAGAACCAAGTTCCTCTTCATTCGCCGACCACTTTGCGAGAAACTGCTTTGTTCCAATCACTCCGTATAATCTTACCATATAAACACACCAAACATTATAATTCGTTTTTTACCCCAAAAAACCCGTGAACGACTTCCATACAGCGCTGTAAAAATTTGGTTTTAAAAATTTTCCACAAATGTTTCTCAACACTTGAAAATTCCAAATCGTAAAAGGGAAGCTAATGTGGCAGTACTAGAAGTTTGTATTAATCAAATTTTGCATTGAATAAGAAAATGCAAAAGTGCGTTGTACACCCAGGATTGAACCAGGGGACATTTAGCTATGGAACGAGACGCTCACCACTGCGCCACAACTCACCTGAACCAGATGCTTTAGACATCCTTGAAAAGTGTCGCGCTGCAGATCTGTGTAGGAAAACCGCTGTAACTCTTCATACAGGGCGCCGCAGCAGATAAGGAAAACGTATTCGTAATCAGCATCAAAAATTGTATCTGATGACGTGCATCTCGTTACGAATCGCTGGGCTTTCCTAGTATCCTTCCCTGGTTAGTCTGTTTCCAACAGATCAATTATTCAAGCTTGTACACCCTTTCACCAGCTGTGAATTTTTTGATGAGCATACCCTACTCGAAGGCAAAGTGCGTCGCTCCTCCGGATATGGACCTGTAAAATTTAAGGCTTCTTCATGTACTCTCTTCATAGAACCTGGGCATATTGTCGTGATGATATTTGTTTTGCTTCTGTGCCTCACAGGTTGGTATATGAGCACGTCTTTATTGGCCTTACGTTTCGACTACACGTCTTCCTCAGAGGCCTGAAAGCGGTTCAAGATGTTATTAATTTACGAGTTATCCCATCAAACGCCTCCTCTCCCAGTGCGTTCGACTCGTTTTAGTCAGAGCACAGTGAGATCCGCAGCCGAAAAATGACTCTTACCACGTGCTCCCACGAATATGGCGGAGATGGTCTTCCGCTTCGGTGCTGTGAACAGATCCGCTATTGGTGAGCGTATGCGGACTACTGGCTCAGCTAGTGTCACTTGTCGAGCATAAATAGTCTTGGCAATCTTGAGCAATAAGGCTTCTTGGGATTTCTTCTTTTTGTACCGTGATGGCAACATCACACAGATGCCAATGATTTTTGATTTGAATGAAAATGTTGACAGTACGCCAAGTAATGGTGTTTCTACAATATTGGGTGTGACTCCCCCGGAGCTTTTGCACGCACCTGTTACTTCAGTTAGCAGCTGTCACTGATTGACTTTTTTTCTAAATTTTTTGTTGGGAATTACAAAACAGCCGGCGCTTAAATGCATTGTAACTTTTTATGTAGAAATTTTTTTGTAGAAAATTTTAAGACAGCCAGACCCTGAGCACATTATAAACTAAAACAATGAAAATTCATGGCAAAGACACAACAACCCACTTCTAACCGTACAGGTTTTTTCGAGGCGGTAAATCTTCCAGATAGGGCAGGAACGCTCGTTGCGAGTTTCTTATCTCTGAATGCTCAAAGTCTGGGAGTGATCTAATAATGATATGTATATTATTATGACAATATTTTACACCCAGAACTTTACAGCAGCTTTTTTTTTGAAATTTTCGAAGAAATATTCATATTGTTATGTTGGTTGCAATTTTGATGTTTTTGTTCTTTCAAACATACATTCAGAATAGCATTGACCCATGAGCAGGCGACCCTCAACTCCTTCGAAGACAGGAGTATAGTAGCATGAAGTATTGGGCATTAAAGGTGCTAAAAGTGAGGAGAATAAATTGACAGAGGTAATACTTGGAATGTTCAGGAGATTCAAAAAGCGTGCTTTGCATAGATTGAGACCGGATTCTGCACTGAATTGAAATATACCAACTCCACGATTGATACATGCGCGCTCGGGAAAAACCATTTCCGTGCAAAATCATGCAAAACAAAAAAGGTGAATCCATGCAGAACATGGCTTGTGAACTGGGCTTTACCTGGAGTCCACATTGGAATTTGGGTCTTACATGTATGTAAATGCTGGGCATCGACTTGCATCCTAGTGCGATCATGCCATGTGGTTACTCTGACAAACCCTCGCTGACCGCGTAGGTGAGGTCTCAGGACTAGCGAGATTGGCGCGCGCGCCCAGCGAGGTCGTCGCAACCCCCCCCCCNTAAGCCAGCATACGATGTACAATAACTTATGCCCCCCCCCCTCCTGTATAGGCAGCGCCTCCCCGTGCGAACTCGCCCGGGTTGATAAGTCAATAGGTAGACCAAAAGTTGATTTGCGAGTGGTCAGTCAAAAAAATCAAACTAACGGTGAGAGTGCTATACTCAGTAGTGAACTAGATTAATTTGTCTGTTACTTTATTTGCTTACTTTACTCAAGTTACTTAACGTTATAGATATGTTATTTAAGATATATAGAGTATGATTATTCAGATAGATTATATTTTTTAGGATCAGCACAACTCACACATATTCAAAAATTCCCATTTCTTAATCTAACTCTATAAATCTTTTTTAATCTGACAGAAGCACGACTTACCCAAGGGTTTGGCAGAAACTTCACGTATGCTATGGTTAATCCTCCCAGTGAATAACGATACAGAAAAGCTCTCGTCGGGAGCAGATACCACGATGTCAACAAGGGCAGAACAAATATTGAAGACAAAATAGGCAAAAGGCGTTTTTCCCAAATCTAAACCACATCTATAGGCCGTGTAAAGCACATGCATGCTGAGGAAAAGACTAGCCAGTACAGCGGATGTTGGCCATAAAACAGCAGTCATTCGGTTAATTGAAATAATTGTAGCTGCGTAGAAGCTAGCGTGTCGTGTGTAAGTCATCACAAACTGCACCGGAGCCAACACATAATTTGGGTCTCCCCAAAAAGAAAGCAGTTCCCGACAAAAGTAGCCGATGGCAATAAAACGAGTTGTCGTCATATCCCAGCACCATTCTACCACCATCTGCACAGAATGAGATTTGATACGTGGACTGACATACATAGTTGACTGATCAACCAGTCACACCTACCACGAGGGAGCTCACAGCATAAATCTTGAAGAATGCAGCTTTTATGGCTCTTTCTCGTCTACTGAAGATAACAGCCACGATGTTAAGGTAAAGAATCACCGTAGGTATACCGTAAGTCAATGGAACGAAATAAAGGAGCTGCTTGACAAGCTCATACTTCGCATCATCACACGCGGCTAAAGTCAAGTTCGATACCATCAGGATATGCAACGACGAAGGCACCTACGATCTTTATGACCTGGAAATCACATCAAAGTTATTGTTCTACAAAAAGGGTACAGGAAGAATGCGAAATTAAATAGATAGCAACGGTAAAAACATTAATAACAGTGTAAGAACATCGCCCTTGAATCGATTAAGGAAGTTGGAAAGAGGAAAGAAGGTGTGTCTCCGGTACAGATTACGATAGTTCATGTAATCACAATTTGAAAATTCATGTACATTAGAGTCTTGCAGCTTTGTATCGTTTGTAGTTTTGGTGCGCTGACAGCCATCAGAGTTTGACAAAAAAATAGTTATGGTAAGATGGTGCTATCCCGGAACCACATTCAGTATGATAGCTTCTTCGTATTGTAGACAGTGTAGACTCCTGTTTGATTCTTTTTTTATTGGGCAGCTTTCGGTGTTATAACACCGTCCTCAGGCCTACAATATGAATCAACATATCTACTAACACTCATACAATCATGGTAAACAAGGAAGATAGAGTGAGTAGACTGACCAGGCTGAGTGAGTAAGATGACGTGCATCCAGTGGACGTGGAAAGCGGATGGATGCACGTTCAAAAAAAAAAAACAGTGACGTGCATTCATCCGCTTTCCACGTCCACTGATCGTTATATGATCAATCAATCAATCAATCAATCAATATATGTATAAGCAATAGGAAATGGCCATTCGTTGCCTAGTGTGCCTTTTTTTCGGGACCCAGCGGACCAGTAGGCCTGAAAGGCAGAGGCCCACCTCAGTTTTGTGATTGAGGTAATAGCAGATTCTGCATCTTCTCGGCACGCTGATTCCAGCGGTATACATAAGTTGCCTCAAAACGGTTTTCGAACCCGTTTTCCAGGACTTGGTCCGTAGCAGTCTGCTGAGCCGAAATGGCGCCGAAGCCGTTGATCTTATCGAATGGACGAAGACTCGGCCATGGCTCGTTGGTCAAGGTTGCAGCCGTGGAGGGCAGCCAGCACAGTTTGGAGCAATCCGCCTCCCGACTCCAAGTATTGGGCATATCGACTCCTTCAAGAATGCGGTTTTGTGCCTGTTAATGTTCTTTACTGGGATTAATATGGCGAGCAGGTTGTTACCTTCAACATGTCAAACGAAGTAGTCCCCTGCCTTTGAACTTTCGAGACACTATCAGCAGCATGTTCCGTCGACACCATAATATTGCAGTTTTGCGCTCAAGATGAACTTCCGAAGTTCATGAGCATAATGAAGTACGGTGGTGGGAAGCAGTCTATTCGCGATCAGCAGCATGTACTCATCTCCAACGGAATGGCGCATGCGGAACTTTACGTGGCTAGTGGTGAACAGAACAAATGTCTGAGTTTCAAAACGATCGCATCCCATCTAGATGATAGACTATTTCCTGTTATGTTGACAGTATTGGCCCGCTGAACATGAAGGAATGAATGCGGCATCTCATCTCACAGGTTTCCGATTGGACTATCAACAATGTGCGCTGAGACAATTCATTTCCGTTTCGTTAATGATGTTAAGGATATAATCGTTGAGGAAAAAATAAGTGGTACAATCGTTGAAGGAAGTAAAGTAGAAGTTCGCTGAATGAAGTAAAGTAGAAGTGAAAGAAATGGCGGACTATAATTATACATTGACGATACTAAGGAGACTCTCTTTGATAGAAAACGCGTAGAGAAACACATTATATAGATGTAAGGTATGGAATTTAGGGAAGAATGAAGGAGAGAGGTAGAATTGGATGGAAGGAAGAATCCTGAGAAAGCGTGCAATGAAAAAAAGACATTCTAGCAACTTAGGCAAAACAGTGCCGAATCGTCCCTGTGGACCAAAAAACATTTTCATTTTCATTCTATTGATACTCGCCGATGGGAAATATCTTTGCAAGACCAAACCAACAATTACTTCTATGTATTTGACTGACCAAGAATATCTGTGCAACAGCAATACAACCCGAACAACGTGAAACTCGAGTAGGAAGCCTATGAACATAATATTTCTGAATCCACGTATTGAATTTATTTTCTTCCAAGCGCAAATCTAGAAATTTGACAATAAAACGAGCTTTATCTCGGTCACCTATGGCAGCATTTAAAGAGTTAGACTAATGCAGGTGTGTGCACGCATATACCTAATTGTTGTTTTTAGTACAGTACGTCTCGCCCATTGCAGTTGTTCCTGTTACCCCACCCCCGCATGCAGCCACATTGTGCTGTTGAAATTACGTTTTTCTAAATTTCTGTAACATTTCTCGAGCTAATTTAATTAGATTTGTCAAAGAAAATTAATCGGTGACAATTTACTTCTACAGTGGCAGAAGAATCGCTAGCGCCGTTCCATGCAGAGTACAGTGTAGTTCAAACTACAACCAAACCAATTTGATACTATAGTTTTTCATTTTAATGGGAACTGCTCAGCTTAATTGTATAGTGTGTCTGAATTATGTACCCATAGCGTTGTAAATAATACGCAGTAAATCAACCAATCAAAAAAAAGGCGAAGGAAATTTATAGAAGTTGGTTCACCCCAGCATCATAGATTATTTTCTATTACGTTATCGAGAATTAATTGAGACACCGCAACAGAAATTCTTTCATACATTCCTCTCACAGGACTTATGCCCAGGATGTGTAAGTGTGTGATAGCGTCGGCGTCTGAGCATTTACGTCATGGTATGCGCGAACGTAGCATTGCGCTGCTGTTCAAGTAGATTCACAAATGGAAGGACAACCAAGCCAGGTAATTCTCTTGAACCATTTCCTGTGAAGCGTCAGTGCCAGCAAGAGGTCTTGCAACACCATCATGACATTTGGTTTGGAGCCCGACAGTCACGCAGCCATGAGCCGTCGATTCTAGCATTCTGCTTCGAGAGATAAGTCACCTCAAAGACATTTACCAATTCACCGACCTCCTAAGCATAGGAGCATGACGTGCTCCGTCGTAGTCGCTGACAATCGACGAAATGTGTGACTTTAACCTTCACAACAGTCAGCCCAGGGAGATGCTTATCAAAGATGGAGAAGAGAGAGATCAACTTGTCGGAGAGCACGTTTTGACGAAAATCACCATCCATGGCTTCGTCGACTCGAAGGTATGTAGTAGGAGGATCAGAAGGAGGACCACGGTTTCATGCTGTACACCTTTGCCGAATCCCGTACTCTCCGATTAACTCCTTGTCTCATCGCTCGAGCACTCCTTGGCCGAGCAGCACTTCGCCAAGTTCGAGGAATTTCCTCCATTGACTGAGGACTTCTTCGACTTGTGGAAGTCCGATTTCTAGCTCCGTAGCATAAAGGCTGCGCCCGATAGGTAGTCCAAGGTGGTGCGTGCACCAGTTGCTTACAGCGAGTACTGAAGCTTCCCAGTAGGGAAGAGAAACTTCAAAGGGTGATGTAAAGAATGATGGAAAAATTCTTTGATCATTTCCCGACAACCTAATACACCAAATATGTGTGTCTGTCTGTCTGTCTGTCTGTCTGTCTGTCTGTCTGTCTGCCGGTCTGTCTATCTGTCTGTCTGTCTGTCTGTCTGTCTGTCGGTCTGTCTGTCTGTCTGTCTGTCTGTCTGTCTGTCTGTCTGTCTGTCTGTTTTTCCGTCCGCTGGCTGTTTGTCTGTCCGTCTGTCTGTCTATCTATCAGCCTGTCTGCGCTATATGTATCTGTGTCTGTGTCTTTGTGTCTGCCGATGTGAAGTATGGCTAAACTCCTATTCGCTGTTGAATGGGGATGAACTTAAACATCTCAGATTCAGCTTCCACTGAGGCGCTTTTCCGGGCCAGGAAATGAAAAGGAAGATGGAAAAGCAACGAAGAACGAAAATTATGGAGAAAAGCTCAAAAATTTGGTTGGGGGGAGGGAAGGTGGGACTGTGGCGGCCACATAATCACCACAATCACGACATCAAGCAACAGCGTTTTTCACATATTTCGGTCCTAGGATGAGAAATCGGAACGAAATTCATGAAAGTGATCGAGCACTGTGGGGCCTTTCTGTTGTTCAATTGTTCAACATTATTATTATCATTTATTACATGGGTTAACCATGTGAATACATTACACAGTACAAATACAAGTAATCAATTGATATCATATTCAAGTACAAGTATGTCAATATCAAATACTAAGGATTGGTGGGCAGAAAACCTCACGAGTTTGGGTTAGTTGTCCAGGTACTCGCCAATTGCCCTTTTGTAAAGGGAACGTTTTACTGGCACTCTTTTGTTTTTGCTAAACTTCATGTAAACAGAGAGAGCCCTGTGAGTAAAGAAATTCTGTCGTATTGCTGTTTTCGCTGTAGTTATATGCGGCTTCATCGTTCCACCTCTTTTGATCGAGCTACGCATAACGTAAGAATCAGAAGACTTCAATTCACAGAGACTATGCAGGATTTTATACCTCATGAGGAGATCATTGCCATAGAGTCGGCCGAAAGTGGATTAAAAAGACAAAACTGTATGATGCATGACACCGTTCTGCAGTGATATGGGCTCGTAGTAGAGTATTATGGCAGTGATTTGAACTACGAACCTCACGGCATGCAATGGGTGCCTGAAGCGTGATGGTTAGTTTTGGAATTCAACTGACCGTCATGATACTTTACTATAGGCTATGATCTCACTGCGTGGTCACTGATTTGTTCGCTCATGCATCAAATGTGTTTTATTTGAATTGTACATATTCCTCGTGCCCGCACCAGTACCGGGTTCTACCATATGAGGTCCCACTCCCCAGCTAGAAAAGGGCTTCTGAGTGCACTCGTCAATTTCTGTTGATGTTGAGCTGAATGCAGTCAAGTTACAAGTCTAGCCGAGTTAGGTTGAGACGGTGACGACCTGAAGGACAAGTAAGGAGCAGTGGCAATCGAAGAAACCATTGAAATACTGAGGGAAATCGAAGTATGCTAGACGGTCCGAGAGCTCTAAGTATTGCTGATAAATGCAGCTTCTTCGGTGTCTCCAAACGTTGCATTAAATTTTTAAGTCTACCCATGCCAGAAGAAATAGTGTTGCTATGCAGATGCTGCGCACATTCCCGCATTTTTCTGCCTGCCGCCGTCGCACCCTTGGTGCCTGTTCGAACCAAGGGCAGAAGCAAATCGCCAAATTGTGTTTGTCACTCCGTTGATTTTCGAAAATGATGTAAGCCTCAGGCGTTCCGAGCGAGTGACTGGATACTTGTGAGAATCTCAGACTGCGAAAAACCCGCAGTTAAATAGCATACCATAATGTCATCCTAGATCATTTATTTGTTTAAAACTGTTGACGAATTTCGCTCCCCCTGGACCGGATAACTGCGCAGCAATACCACTGTGGAAACGTGTGTATTAGGTGCGTGCAAAAGTTCCGGGGCAGTTGGTGGTAATTCGCTATTTAACATAGTTTTGTTTCTTTTTGATGTAATGTTCTGCAATCCTTTTCATGTATGCTGGTAGCCTGGAACATCTACTACCCTTACCACCTTTGGCTTTGATCTACGTCACAGCGTCGCTGCGTTTCAGGCATAAAAGCAGTGCTAAGTGCAATCAGCAATTTCGCGAAATTTTGCTTTATGAATTCAAATTCGGCCGATTCGCAGGAAAGACGACTCCCGCAATAAAGATTATGTTTGTGTAGGGTATCCTCCCCGAAATGGGAACAGTTCGTAGGTACTTACAATTTCTGAGCGGAGATGNAAAATTTTGCTTTATGAATTCAAATTCGGCCGATTCGCAGGGAAGGCGACTCTCGCAATAGAGATTATGTTTGTGTAGGGTATCCTCTCCGAAATGGGAACAGTTCGTAGGTGCTTACAAATTCTGAGCGGAGATGAGAGCTTGCAAAATCCAGATTGGTATCAAGGATAAGCGGAAGTCAGATTCGAAATTCGAAAGTCCGGAAGATCGGAAGTGCCTGAACTCGGAAGTCGGAGGTGGGGAGAGCCCAGTATGTGTACACGTGCATTAAGAAAGCGCCGTAAGGCCGAAAACAGCAGGCATAGGGGAGTCATAACGCGGCGGCACTCATAGACAATGGTAGCCCTGATGCGCAGACTGTGAGACGGCTGGCCGATTTTTAGGGACTCAGACNCCAGCAATTTGACCTGCACAAAGGCTCTCGAAAAGGGTGAGTTGAATCCGACCTAGTGGGAAGTGTGCAGGATTTTGCGAGGAAAATAGCCACTTATGCCACGTGACTTGGAGGGAATTAGGATGAAAGGAAATATGAGGAGATGGATTTTGTGTGAGTCCGCCATCTCTGCTGCGGTATACCACACACTAACGTGTTGCAGTGTCAACCGTCTAAAAAGATGACCAATTGGTCCCCGAAGTTCTAACTCAGCATGTATACTCTCAAGACCAACCTCCAGAAGAAAGTCTTGTTTTCAAGCCTCTACGACTCTACATCCGCTATAAAACATCTCGTGAACAGACATTATTCAAAAACGACGTGCGCCGCTCTTTCGAGTATGAACCTGTCAAATTTTGTGCCTCTGGAAAAAATCGTTAATGCACCCTGTTGAAAACATCACACAGATGCCAATGCTTTTTGGTTCGGGTCAAATGGTTGACTTTGAGTTGAGTTATGGCGCGTCAAAGAAATTAGGTGCAACTGCCCCAGAACTTTTGCACGGACCTAATATNCCACGGTGGCCCGGCGGCTGCGACGCGTTCATTCGCGTCCGCCACGGTGGCCCGGCGGCTGCGACGCATTCGTTCGCGTCCGCCACGATCGCCCGGCGCCTGTTCGTTCGCGTCCGCCATGGTGGCCCGGCGACTGCGACGGAACGCCAGGCTACGGGTCCTCCTTGGCCAAGAGGTGGCGTAATCGACAGAGTACGGGTCCGCCTTGGCAAAGCAGTGGTGAAAACTCAAAGATGCCGGTCCGCCTTGGCCAAGTAGTGGTGGAAAGGCAGGACGCTGGTCCGCGTTGGCCAACCAGTGAAGAAAACTTAAGGATACGGGTCCACCTTGGAAAAGCAGTGAGGACAACGCGTGGTCCCCCGATGAAGGATAGGTCCGTTGTAGTTGGACAGTGAGAAAAACGCCACGCTACGGGTTTGATTGTGGAAAATGGGGTATTCTATTGTGGCGAAAGGGTCATGCGGCGGGTCTTAGTATTAGTCTTACGTAGCCAGTCCGATGTTTCCTGAAAGTAGCTCCAGCGCTGATTTGTGCTCATTTTCACATGATCGTATTTTGCTGCAACCTCTCGTCCTCGTTCTCATTTATGTCTCAATCGACAACCACTACTTCCTCTGGTGTAGTTGAGGGACTATTCATTTGAAGGACTTTCCCGAGCAGAGCTGGGAGTGACTGGCCATGGCAGGTTCGTATGCATGTGAGAAGTGCACCGACAAAAAACAGACGGCTGGAAATATTAATGCATCGGGAAGTGAATTTACATTTTGATTTGTTTCGCTCTTTTTGTTAGTTTTCTGAGAACTTCCTTAGTTAAAACTTCTGCTCGAACCTCGAGTGGCTGCCTCACCCCACTTTCTAGCGTCCCGAAGGGGCGCTAGTCGTTAAAACACCTGGCGCTCATTCTGACCATTTCATCTATTTATTTCCATAAAAAGTGTTATCCTCTGAGATTTCGAAAATAAATAAAAAATTAAGGGCTCGGTGAACAAAATCGAGGCCCGCTAGGGCAGGATTATAGCAAAATGTTCAGCTAATAAAAAACTGTAAGCTTGAGATAAAAGCTCTCTGGAGTGAATTCACCATTGTTCCCCCAAAGACATAGCTTATAGAGAAGAATGTTGAGTACTATTCGCGCAATTTTCATATCAAACCTCTATCACCAGGGTTTTCTACATAGGAATTCATCCAGTGTACATACGTAGCTTCCATGTTTTCTTAGACACTATGCGGCTCTCATGCTGTGGAATAACCGAGAGTTGCCTGATTTTGGATTTATCTTGTGCTGTTTGGTAACTAGAAGACCGCGTTAAGTGAATGAGGAGAAACAACTCCAATTTTTCATCAGTTTTTCCCCAACTGCTCCATGTTGAACAGATCGTCTTCTGTTCCCTGTTCAATTTCGAGCACTGATTTCGCTATTGCTTCTGCTGATTTACTGAACGCATAGCAACAGCGATACAATATTGAACTCCCCATCGCTGAGGAAACTCTTTCACCCAGAACAAGGCAAAGATGGCCTGACGATATAGAAGAGAAGAAAATTTGAGCAAATGATGACAAAGTTGGAGATATGGACGTATGCAGTTGTCAGCAAACTACTGAACTCTTCGCGAATGCATTACGAGCGATGAGGAGACCGGGTCAAGAATAATGAATCTAGAAGCAACCTTTCCCAATTTGAGAGTTTTCATTTGCAGCACACTCTCCGCACAAAAATGAGAAGGCTCAAACAGTCACAAAAAAACAAAAAACAAATAAAGTAAATGTCGAAAATGAATTTCTTGCCGGCTGGTATTTTCGATTTCCGATTTGTAAGAATTCAGTTAGTTCAGCAGATATCGATAGACTCAAAGCACGATCACTGTGGTCAGAGATGATAGCTGCTGATTACAGGAAACGGAAGAACGACGCCTCGCATATAAGACCAGCCGGACGAGCTGTGGAGGACAGAGAGAGGGACGACCACAAGAGGTGATCCTCACGCCTCTGACCCAGCCGACTTCCGCCCAGGACTCCAATCGCCAGACGACTTCCACCTTATATTGTATCTGTGCTTTATTCAGATGAAACTATATCATTGGAAGTGTACCATTGCAACCGTACCATCCGCGCAGAGCGGACATATAACTGATGGCTCGAGGCAGTTCTCGCAGAAATTCTCAGTTCTAAAATAGGACAGTTACCGTGAGATCTGGTGCTAGAGAGTCATAACAGTGAGTGGGACACAAAGAAATGCCAACTACTTGCGGAGATATTGTCGAGAACGCCGATACTCATGTGGACTCTTGGTATATGCCGCACCACCTAACGAAGGCTCATCCATCCGCATAGGCGCGACTGACATAAATATGGCGCGACCCCACGAAAATCATTTTGAGCGCAAACAAAGGCATGGAAAATAGCACTTCCTTTTTTTGGTTTTTCAAGCTACTGCATCGTTAGATACGAGTATTATGTGTTGTTGTGATTGCAGCACAAAGATCCCCATGAGCGCTGCATTTAAATTTAGGCGAAATAGAACATTAAAAAATTATCACAACAGTGTTTAATTCTTCTGCCTTCGAGGTTTTGTAGATGTACGTCTCCTGCACTCTGTGCTTGAAACGATACCGAGAGTCTAGCGCAGGATTGAGAGGTACTTGGTGGGCTAGACGTAAGATTATTCTGAGTCGACCTCTTTGCAGACCTCTGAGGACGACGAGAAGCCGAAACGTAAAGTCAATAAAAGTGTTTCACCTAAAAACCTCGAAGGCAGAAGAATTAAACATAGAATCAATCATGCCAAGGTTTCTAAATAAGAAAACATTCGAACGACCACAACAATTTTTAATCCTGAAGAAGCACCCCTATAACATTCAAGCGACTGAAGACAATTTGATCACCAGCAGATGGAGGGAATATGTAAAGCTTTAAAAGCCGTGGGAATAAATCTGAGAATCTAATAGGTATTTTCGTCAAGGGCAGATCTCGATAGAAATCAGCAGAAAGGCGGTGGAGAAGTACACAGTGCTTGACAGGACAACGAGGCAAATCATGAGCATTTGATGTTTATCGTGTAAAAGCTCTTACACAAGCACTAAATTGTTTTCAGATGAAAGCTCAGACTAATTGCCCTTTTGTTTCAACTCTCGCAGAAGCATATCATTGTTTTCAAATGCGAATTTGAGTTAATTGCCCATGTGCCGACTTGAAGATTCCCCGCAAGCAAATTTGAAGCAATGTTGTGTTACAGAGCCCGCAGAAGAGCATTTTCTGTAATGTGCAGCTTTATTGTGGTTAAATTTCAACGATGCTTTGATGAAGGCGCTGAAAAGTAGTGTTTTCGTTCTCTCACCTTTCTTCCTCAATACTTGAAATCATGAAAGTCTTCAAGAGTTCGACGAGTGCAGTTAATGTGGTGTTCCAGGCGAGACGTATACAGCAGTTGGTTCAATAGAGAAACAATTAGCTCGAATCAGTGAATTTGACCAGGAAATGTCTCCAGACAGATGGAAAACTATGATCAACATAAAGCGGTTGCTCTTATTAGTGCAGTTAAATACGAACATGAGGACCGACCAGAACATTGAGTTAAGGAGAAAGTTATAGAGTGAGTACTCCCTTATCCATCTCTCTTTCTTAGCATCTTCGAAAGAACTTCTCACAATCAGACAAGTGCATACACACCATTGAACTCTAAGACATCATTCCAACGTGTAAACAAAGCACTGATTTCTTGCATTCAAAATTGCGGAACCTGTGCCATTGCACAAGAGCACTACTGATTAAAGTACTTGAAATCAACCATTGTTCTCTATTCAAGGAAGAATATGAGGCTTACGATGAGATGTCAATTAGAAAGGGCAAGAAAGGAAAGTAGGTGAATTGAGGAAGCTTAACTCATGAATACTCCACTGATATGATTACGATGTTTCCATCAGGGAGGCGGGAAACATTGGCATGTATAATAGAATTTGTGAAGTCGAATAAATACTTCCGTTCTTGTCGTTGTCCCGCAGTTGGAAAGTAACGGGGAAATGACGTGCATGAAGCAGCACTTCCAGCTTCTAAATTTTTTTTTTCAAATGCATCGGCACCTGGGGTGTGCGTTAGAAAAATTTTAGATTCCGTTAATCCGTTAATTCGTTACGTTAGGCCAGAAATGGCCGTTACACGTTAATGCGTTAATCCGTTAATTAGTTAGAGGGAGGATTTGTGGATATTTTGATAAATTTCATAGCTCTCGAGTTCTCCTACTAATAATCAGAGCAAGTAAACAGCAAATTTTACAGAAAAAATTGCAGCAAATGGCAACTTTTTCACTTTTGACTCTGTGAGCAGAACATAGGTAGATGAAAACACTTAGTAATGATGTTTTTTTTCTGTTTATGGTTGTAGGATACGTCAAGATGACGCACAACTGCTCGGGAAAGTATGCTTGTACTACTTTCAGTTTCGAGTGCCAGAATTGCTCTTGATGTTCGAATGTTCGCTTTCGAATGAATCGAAAATCGAAGTGCTTAGGAAGTGGGGAGCCAGACATTCTTGGGTAGAGGAAGATAAGAACTATGACACTTTGCGTTTCTAGAATATTCCTTTTTGTTGGATGAACCGTCAATTTCTTAGCAGAATTAATTATAGTCAACTCCAAATGTCCGTAGACAAGAGTTGGGGCTGCGGCGCGGGTCTCCCGCTGTCTGCTGCACGGATTCAGCGTGGCATGCAGGGCAGAGACACGGAGGAAAACCGCGCCGCGGTCCCAACTCTTGTCTGCGGACAATTGGAGTTGACTATAATTGCATTCATTCAATTTTTATCCGGTCAATACCTTACTTACTCTAGTGTTGCAACTGGTGCGCATTCAACTAAGTGTTTGAGCACCACTCTCAGGCCTATGAAACTTTATGTACTTTGGAGAATGCCTCAGTATATCATGCCGAGGCACCAGCAGCGGGGTGTCAGGGGTTTCGAGAACGTTTCTACTTACCTCGAATACCTCTAAACAATAATTAGGACCAAATAATGCATCAGACGCATTCGTATGCAAATATTCGATTTCGAAAAATTGAATTTGGATTTCCGAAAGAGAGGGAAGCCCAATCCGTTCTTGGACCGGGTTTCAAATTTATTATTAAACTAGACGGTATACCCGCCTTCGCTCAAGAGTTCTCTACCCCCGGCTTTTCACACTGATGCGGATAGTTATTGATACTAATACATTCACTCCAACTGCCCACTAAAATTTCGATGACCATCATGTTGAGTATTCTCGGTAGCCCTTTCGTCACTCGCACGAAAACAAAATAACCGGTATAAAAAATTAGTCAAATTGGTGCTAAATGATTGTCATATTCGTGCTCAGCGTATTCGATAACCCCAGTAGACATGTCCTCACCGACCTGTGGGCAAAAATTGCGAAAAATCAATAAAATCGATAAATCAATACTTGGTACAAAATGGTTGTCATATTCGTGTTCAGCGTGTTGGATAACCCCAGTAGACATGTCCTCACCAACCCTTGGGCAAAAATTGCGAAAAATCAATAAAATCGATAAATCGATAATCAATCGATGACCTAAGGTAGCCTAAAACCTCCGCCGGCCCGAGTTGTATATGTGTGCAAAGTTTGGTCCCGATTGGTTAACTCTCCGCAATTTCTATTCGGAACATACATACACACACATACATACAGACATTCATTTTTATATATACAGATTAACTGAGTTATTCAATTTTTAATCGGTTCCAATTATACTGTAGACATGGGTAACTGACATGGACAAAGGTAGTCAGACCTATAACTCTCCATGATGAACATCACCTGAGACTTCTTCATCGGTCAAAGTTTCCGTTATTTCGCCTCCTTCAGAATCCGTCAAGGCTAAACAATTCGCGCAGCACGGGAACAAGTGCATCAGCGGACAGAGACAAAAGAAGACAAAAGCATGGAACCCGAAGGTTGACAAGGTATCTATCAGTCTCGAGTGCAGTTCAATGTAATGATTAATGTGAAGTTAAAAATATAGAGAGATTCAGCGAAAGTCGAAGAACTGTGATTATACAACTATTTTGCTCTCATTGGAAACGATACCAATTTTGTACTTTTAGAGAAGTTGAGAGGCACTGTTTTTCATATGTATACTACAAATCGGAGTGTAGGACTTTTTACTGATACGTGGAAGACTCTCCATGTAACCTTTAATCATTAAGACTGTGTTTAACACCCTCGGAAGAGAAAAGTACAGCTTTTCTCAAAGAAATGTAGTTCTAACAGTGGAGAGCATTACTGCTGAGAATTTGTTTACGCTTATGCACTGGCAGGATCATACCGACGATCTTCAGTAAGGGGATGAAGTCAGTAAATGACTGCTCCGTAACAATGAGTAGAGTGAGCCTAGCTACAAAAGCATGTGACGCAGCAGACATTGTAGCGGGTAGTACCATTCGAACAGTACATTCATATGCAACTTCAGGCAAAATGTAGGA
The DNA here is from genome assembly GCA_000688135.1 of Ancylostoma ceylanicum. Classification (NCBI taxonomy): domain Eukaryota; kingdom Metazoa; phylum Nematoda; class Chromadorea; order Rhabditida; family Ancylostomatidae; genus Ancylostoma; species Ancylostoma ceylanicum. Next base: position 281,557 of record JARK01001467.1, read on the forward strand.
GAACTTCTTACAAGTGCGAGACTCACCTTCTGTGCGTCTCGCACTTGTCCGATCTACGGGTCTTAGGTAGTGACGCACCTTCAGTTTTCTATGAAACCGGTTGGAAGCAGACAGATCCAGGGCTTGAGTCGACTAAACCTATGATTTACAGTGAGCGTCGATGGCGGTAACCCATCTACGGCTTCGAAAAGAATGTGGCGCAACCGCGCCGCTCAATCTGGGTTTTCTCGGTATTTGATCAGCATATTTGATGTTATCTAATAAGAAAACTAACCAACTGTTAACAACACCCCACAGTTTGTTGTCCTGGAGGGGACTCCTGCTAGAGCGGCGCGGTCGCGTCACGTGCTTTTCGAGGCCGCAGAGGGGTCATCGCCATCGACGCCTATTGTATGTCATAGATGCGATAATTGATTGCACAGCGATATCATACATGTTGATAGGTTTTTGGTATAGAAATACAGGGGACTCTAGTTATCACGGTCCACACGGGCCCACAGTAGGCCGTTGTCAAACAGTACTCTGACAGTCCGCTATTGCCCACTATTTGCTCTCTACCCAAAGCTAGCCAGCTAGCCCTAGCTTACATGTCATGGTCAAACATTATCTTTAGTTATGCCTAACAAGTCAGTCGACAACCTACTCATTAGGGGAAACTATATCAAGGAGAGTAAGCGCTGCAGAAATCCGTCCACGCAATCTACAGGATTGTAGATCTTGCTATATGATCCGATTCACGTTGTCCTACCAAACAACATACTCATTTGACGATGTAACGCTTATAAACAGAGGTCCGATAACCTGAGACATGTGTCACCCCATCATCACTTTCGAATTCGAATTGGTTCAGAGGAGGAACATTCACCTATGGAGGTTAGTATAATTTGGGTGCAGGATGTGACGCAGTACCCAGAAAGGGTAGAGTAAGTTATCTTGTACCGCGGACAGATTTATACGAATTGTGGAGTTGTAGCGTAATTTCTCACCACAAAACTGTAGGTAGAGGTTCCAGTATGTCCGGCAAATGCCTTTTGAGAAAAATCGCAGAAGGTAGGTGTGAATTTGGATGAAAATTTGGCGTTAACCAATAACATCGCTTTTACCCGAAAGAATTGAATGTTGTTCAGTGAGGGGATTTGTAAATGTTCCCGGAATGATTTTCAATTACCCGCTCATCCAGACTGGACGAGTTTTTCGATTAAAAATAGCTGAATCTCGCTATTTTTGCCATAACCGATGATAGTTGTCTGGAAATAATCATTTAAACAGAGCTCACTACTCACTTGTATCCGTAAAACTCGTTGATTTCAGAATTGCGGATAGGTGAAAACCTTCATTGGAACCTTTATGACTTCTAACTTCTCCACAGTTGTTAGACCGATTACCAAATAGGACAAGATGGTATTACCAACGCCGAAATGCAATTGGAAATGGCGGAAAAATCGAAATGTATCAACAGAGATGCTTTCTTCACTTGAAAGAACTGAAAGTTGTTGTCAGCTGAACTCAGCATGAAATTCTGATCATAACCATATATAGTACTTGATACTTTCTTTGATTCCCAATGAAAATTCCAGGGTGAGAAAATGCTCCGCCTGACTCACGGCACTGTCTCACCTCAGAAGTCGTTTTTGAGACTTGTGAGGTGGTAAGGTCTGAGTGGGATGGTGAGAGAATATTGAGAATAGCTGGTGAGAGAAATGGCACACGTGAAATGCCTCAAAACCACTGGGAACAGAGTACTGTGAAGGTGTTCTTCTCAGTCAGCCGAGAATTTTTAAGTTCTCCGCTGACTGTGGGAAATAATCGCAAGCTCATCAGAAATGAACTGTGGTCACTGTGTTTTTGATATGGTGACACGCGTTCGCTATATACATTAACACGGACTACTGGTACAACCCATAGTACGTTGAGACCGTAAAAACGTTATCAACCATTTTGGAGCATTCCACGTATGTCAATGGAGTCAGAGCGCTGAGATGGTCCGGAATCTGTTTACATCTCAGAATCGGAAAAAGGCAACACACTGCCTTTAGGCCCTTGCTCCCACCTGAACTAGTACATTGGACATTTGTCTCAGGCAAGCTTTTTAAGCCCAACATGAGAAGAAGCCTCAAGTGCCGTACAGCGTTCTACTCAAATTCCACAAGATCGTCAGCTTACATGTGCGTGTCACCTTGCTTCCTGAATTGGACAAAATATCCAGTGGAAATGGTTTATCGAAGCTATCCTGCTTTCTATGCGAATTCTAGACGGCCACATTTGCTGCTTAAACCGCTGTATGTTGGAAGATGTCACCACTCATGCAAACAATCGCGCAAATCACAATTTTCCGAAATTCGCGAGAAATTTCAAAGTGCGCAAATCTCCCACCAAGATTTTAGAAATTGATTTCTCGATGAATTTCTAGTGGAATTTGTCGTTCTTAGTTTTTTTTTCTTCAATTTTGTAGCGAATTTTATGAATAAAACCACTGGCGATTGCGCAAGACAGTTTTGTTAAGCTACCGGAATTAAAAAATGGTCCAGCATCCATCGAATTCATAGACAAGATGAGATAGAAATGGCAATCTCTGAGTTATTCACTTCGCAGTTGCCAGCTTCTATGCCAAGGACATCAGCATCAGCAGCAGACAAAACCAAGATTTTTATTCTTATTCCTATTCCCTAGTTCTACTAGTCCGTCAGCCGGCAAGGAAATCAAAGATCCAAGCGAATAGGTGAGTTTTTCATGTTTACGTTTGCATGAAGCTTAGGACTTCCCCTCCCTTACTGACGAGTACTGGGAGAAGTCCTGTGTATTTAGCTTAGCTTCCGTATAAGGGTAAAGAACGGAACGGAAGTTAAGCCATTTTTCACATATTTTTATTTTAATCATTAATTTACGATTTATTTATTGATCAGCTCTTGCGCATACGTAAAAACGGTCAACACACATCTCGCACAATAATCAGGGCTGTGTTAGAGGCAGCACTCACGAAAATTTTTGTGTTGGAGATTTTGCTGAATTGCAAGGTATTTAGGGACGATCAATTCATAGGCAGTGATGAAACAGCGTGAAACACGCCGGAAGACGAGAAATGAAGGTGCTGTTTCCCATGCGTCCACAGTGCGGACGAGTTTTCCTCTCAGGGTATACGCGCGTATCGTCACGAATTCTTGTGGATGGTGCGCATTCCATGCCCTACACTGTACGATATTCCCTATACAACGTGATATATTAGGCTAGACCACTCGTAGCATGCCAAATCAATAGCGTTAACTGGCGTGGCGGACACCAAAATGGCCACGCTCGGCTCTGTGTCCACGGCAGTATCTCCACAGATAGGCCGCTTTTTTCTGTGTTCAAGTTACCATTGTGATTCTCTGGCAGCCGACCACATGGAGAACGACTCACCTCGAAAGTGAGAATTTCCGTGGGTGCTGCCTTTAACGTAAATCCTTCCGGTTCTATTTTCCTGTTGCAGTTTTTTCTTTCACCCCATTTTTTATCTTCTAGCAATGTACATATGATGTGCGATTCCAAAGATCCATTCTACCTCTACAACATTTATGTAATGCGTTCTTTGTTGCAACTCAAACAGGTTTGAAACTTACGGTATGGAGTATTGAATCCATAGAAAAACAGCACTACGAACACCCACCTCTCCTGGCATTTAGTTGAAACTCGAAAGGCCACCACAACTACTCGAACGATTTGTACTAGGTGTGAAAAAGACATTGTGCTGAAGAAAGCCGCTCATTTCCAATCTTACTAGTTCAAAGAAGACCTATTCGGCCTCGATGACATCGACCACTTCGACCGAACAAATTTCTTCCAGAAGTCTTGGAAATTGCATGAGATCGGACAAATAATGTAAACGGGTAGTCGAACAGACGCCTAAATCTACTGTTCCTTACGATGTTTCACCACATACATACGGCTAACAGCTGCTTAACAGCCACCGCCACACACACACATGCCGTCAGCTTTTCGAATTTCCCTCTCAGCATCGAAGACTAAACCCATGAGAGAAAAAAGGAATGGGTACAACGATGCGCGACCCGCACATTTAAAAAATCAAGGCGTATGGGTCGGCCAATTTCCGCAACGTTCACCTTCCTGTCAGCTAGCGATAATGGTTGGCCGGGATACGAAAGCAACGGCAAGGATATAAACGAAGGATAAGCGTTGCAGAAGACAACCACCGCCATTCTCATGTAACATATCTTCAACAAGAAATGGGAATACATAATATCACCTTTATATAAATTACTTATTACAACAATACATTATCTTCACAGTTCGAGTACTCGCCACAAAGCCCAGGGCGTTAACGCTGTTTCCTAATCATAACAACGACAAACAGAAGGAAGAGCGCTGCCGGTATAAATGAGAAGTTATAGACAAACATCTGTGGCTACCAATAAAACACACAAGAGCGGTGGCGTCACTTACGGCAAAAAGCGTTGACAGGAATTAGGGTACAGAATGACCAATTTAGTCTTTTTTTTTAATTTTCTGCACTACTCATCCTAGTTCATCTCGAAATCAACGCTATTCATCGCGTCGCAACCCGTCGCTTGTCTGCGAATTCTAATGGAAGCAAGAGAGTCACAATTGAATCAAAAGAAAACTTAAGACCCATATATCATATCATAACACATGCTCAATAAGCAAACCTACTGCTATGCTATGCCGCATGTGTGTTGCAGTAGTGATACTCTGGATACGGGTCAACAAAAACAAAAAGTACTCAAACGGGAGAACGGAATTAACGATCATCAGCACTATCCAACAACAACCTTTCCAGTGTCCTCCTTACCCGCCATTCGAGGCTTTCCGACGGTGAATGGAATGTACTTGTACTTGATCATGTGCTGCAATTACACTTATTTTATTCAAATAGCATCTTGTTTAACACATTCGCGACAATGTGCTTCAACCGGTTGAGCACGCATAGTGCAACGCGTGGGACCGCGTGCTCAACCGGGTGAGCATGCCCTTTTCACAGTTATATTTTTGTGAAGCAATCTTAATGAGCAAACTCCTATAAAGTGGTATACTAACAAATGTTCAAGCAATCTATACACGCGATGGGCAGAGCAGAGATCCTCTCGTACTTCTTTAATGCGTGGATGAAACTGACAAGTAAAAGAACGATTTGAATGAAGGTTAACGTACTTACTTACTACCTTTTATGCAGGTGAACTTCTTGAATTAGCTCGTGCACATTTGCGTTTTGGTTTGTCTCAAAATCGCGCATTTTCGGAGTACTATGCAGCACAGGAAAAATTCCTACCACGTGGGACCACGTGATCAAGCGGTTGAGCACGGGTCCTACCTGTGCAAAAGCGCGTGTGTCCCACGTGATACACCATGCCATAAGCGTAAGGTCGCGAATGTGTTAACGCATATATTCAGAACTGTTTCCATTTCACACTCATTGATCTGGTTGAAACCCTGATGTGGTAAACACTTTTTTCTTCGCTGGTGAAAAATATAAGAGTAGCATTCCTCCACAGTAACAATGATCTCGGCCACAAACGCCAACGACGCGTCACCAAAACAGCCTACATTTCCATTGTTGCGTGCACGATTATGCATATATCAGTCCACCACCCATCAAATTACGATTCAACGCATAAACTGTACTAGCGGAGGGCTAAAATAGCCGTAGCTCCAACAAAAACCAATCTCCAATCAGCAAAACATGTATGCTACGAGTTTCCGCCAAAGGTTCATTTGCATTACAAAGCGACTTCCCCAAGAAATGCACTACTCGGCCACGCACAGGAGATGGCCTCAGGTTCAAGAGTCAAGGTTTCGAATTGAAAATTTTCATTACACAACTTGCACTGCTGCTATTTGACTATAATGAAATCATAAACTTGCCGAAAGAACTGGTATGCGACGCTACGCTATGCGAGGCAGGACAAACAAGATTCAGAATGCGGCTAATGGATTTCCCCCCCAAAAAAAAAACTGCTAAAGCTACAGCACGCCAATCACGTATTTCCCAAATACGTGCGCCCTGTCCTTGTTGTTTTGTTCTATTCGTAATATAATAATTTCAATATCATATTTGTTGTGGAACAGACAAAAAAATCATTTCTTGAAGGAAAGTAATGTTCCAGCTGCGCAGATTCTTCTAAATTAATGAATAAATAAACGAAAATTATGAAAAGAGTGAATGTTGGATTACCAGAGCTCAGTTAACCCCAGTGCAATCTTGTTCGATGAATACAAAAGTGATCTGTGAGAGATTATTTGAGAATGGGCCTAGTAAAGCTACAATATTGGGATGTGTACGACAAAAGAGAAGAGAATGCAACGCATAAGCCAAGGTGTCCATGATAAATCCAACCTCACTGCAAAATAAGAGTTCGACTATTAAAATTTTACTCACCATGATTTGCCTCTTCATGGTCAGGAAGAAAAGAATGATGAAGTACATAACCAGAATGGGCCAGAACACTGGCACATTAAAGAACTCGAAGAACGTGCAAATGATTGCAATCAGAGTAGCCTTCATAGCAGAATGCCTGAAAACAATAAAACATGACTCAGAACAGCATATTCTACTTGGACTCTTCCTAAAAAATCATGTTTTTGCAGTTCTTCTCTGTTTAATAGATGATTTATGGAAATAGTTCATAAAATATTAGCTCATGTTGCATGTTTCCTGTTCGATTTCCGTTTAATGCGCTCAATAGCGTAGTTTCCATCGCTCACCAAATCAAAATAGTGGCGTAAAAAACAATACGTGGGCTCCTCTCGAACCGGGAACCTTTGATGAGAGGTGAAAACAAACGCAGGGAGATAATAGAGAATACTACGAATTTTAACAGGCTGGCATTATCCTAAGCACTACAATGAGATCAAACGGAAAACAAAAAGAATACTACGTCAATGAAAAATAATTGTCCTGGAACTTGGTTCACACTTCTCAGCTGTGTTAAGGATTTTGAAACTGAATATATGGCACATCTACAGGTTGTTGAAAACGATGTGAATATTGGTGTACCATTACGTAGAGAGTTCAGAGGCGCATTTGACAAGACGGTGCACGTTCTAACTTAACAGTCGCAGCGATTTCCAGTTGTCCGATATATTGAAACGGACCCGGAAATGATATGGGAGTAAATGGAATGCTTAAGTCCGATCAGTGGGTTACTCACTCCCAGGCAAATGCCCTGTATAGATACATTATTTTCTCAGTATTCCACAGCTTTCCCTTCCAAAAAAAAATTAGATGACCGATCAAATTTGTGAAATTTTCCTTCGCATTGTACGGAACTTCACACAAAGGAATCAACCGCTAGCGTTGCACCTAACCTTATGTAGATGGAGTTTTTTGTGCCAACAGACCACATCCGTTCAAAAATCGAGCGATGGGTCACTGATTAAAGAAATAATACCTCTCGAATTGAGCAGTTGAACTCTTGTCTAGTTGAAGTTCTATCTGCCATTGAGACAGATGTTTACATTTCCTCAGTCTACTGTTAACCCCCTGGAATCCAAATTGTCCCCATGAAATATCTATTGAGAAAAATGCAAACTCGAGAAACAATCGTTGTGCAGTGAATTAAGTAGGATGCAGAAAAAAGACATAGTTTAATTTAATCAAGAACAAATTGCATACCGTCGAAAAGCTCGAAGCTATGTTCAAACTTTCAAGTATGTATAAAAAGAGGATAACTCACCAGCATTTGAACTCTGGCAATCGACGCATGAAAGGACGAAACTCGTCATTAGTTTTCGAGGGAAGTACAGGTCCATCATCATCATCCTCAAGGGCGGGATCAATGGAAGGAGTGAGGAAAAGGAGGAGCAAATTGAGATAGTAAATTCCAACCGCGTACGCCACAATATAGAAACCCTGGAAGTTTCAGAGTACAGATAAATTATACGTTAGAACGTGCTAGGATATGTAGTTAAGAGGATACAGAAAGCTCACTTGGAGGTAGAGAATCCTAGCGCAGAAGGTGATAATTGCTATGACAGCAATTACCCATCGAACTGCTGTTTGCGGTGTGAGCCTATCCAAATAGTATTGATATTTCTGGAAAAAAGAAAAGATTAAATTTATAAAATAGGATCACTAGGGAACCTAGGTTCAACACACTTTGCAGTGTCGGTAGTTTGTTCTTACTAATGCAGCTCGAGGCACATAAAGAAGACGCTTGACTGTTTTCAACCGAACAATACGCAGAAAACAATGTGCTCTAGACGCCGATGTAAAGGAAATCCGGGCTTGCAAGTTCGGATTTGGCAATTAAGAGCAACTGTATCACGATATCTTGTTGATCCCAAAGCACTGGATTGACCGGAGGGGCCTGCTACACTTTTTCTTTCAGTTTTCAAAATGTTACAAAGACCTGTTAAGACAGGTTTTTTTTAATAACAATATGTTGGTGTCTCCGAAGATTCCACGTCTGCTCTTACAGGCTCGTGGCATTATTTGGGCTTTCTGAAAGGTGCCAGGAACTATGAATCGCGTGCAAACCTGTTTGTAAGAAAATCGAAATCCAACATGTGAAATTAATGAATATTTGCTACCCAATAGTCAGTCAGTAGTGTTCAACAGGGAGTCAAAGTCACTCGAATGACTTTCACTGCCACTAATATTGCCGTTTGATCGGATTCAATTCGCAGATTAGAAGATTAGTGTAGTATGGAAGCAGACACACATTCGAAAATAAGAGAGGATTTGATGTACAGGACACTGGGTAAGGTCCTAGCAGAAGTTCCCCAGACGGTCTTGAAGGCAGCACCCGGGGAAATCATTGCGTTGGAGATTTCCCTGAATTCCGCTGTTTCTGGGGACAATAAACTCATAAGCAGGACGAAACTACGTGGAAGACACCAGAAATGGAGGGGCTCTTTTCCTTGTGTCAAATTCGCGGACAAGTGCTCCGCTCTAGAGTGTACATGTGCCCCACCGCGAAACCCTGTGAATGGTACGCATTGCGCACATCCACTGCGCTAGAACACACACCGCCATAGGTGGAATAGGGTGAGTATCGTGCTCACCCCACCTTCACTTTTGGCCGAGTCGAGGGGGGGACCTTCACTTTGAGAGGGGGGGGGGGGGGAAGCCCCCCCCCCCCCCCCCCTTCCCGCTATGGGAGGAAGAGTTCACTTGTCATAGTTATTGTAGAGGAAGAGCAGATTTAGTATAGGCCACTGTGGTGGAAGCTGCGTAAAAAAATTATCCTGAGCAT
>JARK01001467.1:292602-303982 GCA_000688135.1 Ancylostoma ceylanicum
GAGGCCGCGACGCGGACCCAACGTTGCCATGCACCTGTTTTTCCGGATTTTCAGCGGCCAACGGCGAGACCCGTGAGGGGCCTGTCCAAACTCGCTACATATTTTCTAACCTACCTGTCATTGTTGATTACCATGCATATTACAGATCCGTGGAGCGCGCCCTCGTTTTCCTGAAATTTCGTCCCAAAATCGGGAAAAATGTGAAATTTCAAATGCTCTTTTCTCAGCTTCTTTTTCTCTTCGCAACCAATTGTGAATATATTCATGTAATACTCTGCCACTTCTTACCTACACTAGGCGAACATCGGCTCAACGCTCGTGGATCCCTAAAATCCCTGAGGCCAAAAATATCGATCAAAAGTCGAAAATTCCGGAGGTTTGGGAAAAATGGCGGGATGAAGGAGCGATAGAGTATAGGCTTGCTGTATATGGTTCGATAGAGAAAACCTTCCTCTATTAGAAACCCACGTCGCATTTGGGAAAAGTCCAATACCGCGCGCGCCACAGGCCGCGGCGCGTACCCAACAATTTTATCAACCCCATTTTCCGACGCCAATATTGAGCTTCGTTGTGAACTTCCACCAAACCTCTACACATTTTCTAAGTTTGTTGCCACCATCGATTACAGCGCATTTTATCAATCTGCACAAAGCGTCCTATTTTTCCTGAAAATAGGTCTCAAAAAATGGAAAAAATGTGAAATTGCACACTTTATTTTTTTCCGGCTTTTTTTCGTATGGTACCAATTCTGTATATATTCACGCAGAAGTCTGTCTCTGCCAACTTGTTCTAATCGCTGTTCGGCTCACCTCTTCTTTGGAATTTCAGAAACCTGGGCTCCTACATTGGAAATTATTGAAATTTACCTACCTGTTTGTAGAACCCATCTCTATTATAAATCTATTGCAAATTTTGTCTGTATGCTAACCTTTCACTGGATTTCCACTGTAGCTTGTTTTCCCCACACTTTCAATTCTTCCACATTTACATGACAAGCGCAAACATAAGAGACTTTAATGCTGGCTGATCGGTGTGCCACACCTTACAATTCAATCCATACAACATCTGAGATCACAATAACATTAGCATTACCCTCGTCGTATTTTTCCGCTAACACCTATTTCTTAAACATAGGCCTGGCTTGTACCTGAATTAAAGAAACGTACATGCACTTTCCAGACATGTGGGAAGGGAGGGGGTGGTTGTGGTAGGTGGTTTGCCGCCATTATGTTGAAGTAAAACGGTTTTTTTTGCGAAACATCAATTTTCACGAACATGATAATAAACAAATCTAATGGATCTAATAGCGGCAAACCACCTAACCATTACGACGACGACCCCCCCCCCCCCCCGACGCTTACGATTTGGTAGGCCACCTTCACTTTGAGACCTCCGATTTTCGCGTTCGACCTTCACTTTCGAAGACCCGTGCTCACCACTATTCCACCTATGCACACCGCGACAGAGTTAACTGGCGCGTCGAAACGTTGAAAACTCGGCGCGTCCATGGCAGCGATCCAAGTTTCTCTGTAGGTAGGTCATCATTTCTCGTGTTGTTCTTACATTTGTGATGTGCTCACTCCCTATTTTACCACCCACACCTCAGCTCCGAGTCGAGGATTTCAACTGGTGCTGCCTTTAGTTTTCTGTGTGAAGACATCGATGCCTTGTAAACACCAATCGCAACATCGTGCATATCGCCCAGCAATAGCTTTTGCTGCTTACCGCTTTCGCTGCGATGACGTTGTAGCCGCGAGAAATACTAGAAGCCCCTTGAAGTGATCCCACGTTAATGCAATCTCCTTGCAGATCAGCGCTGTAGCAGTGAGAAAACAGAGCGAACAACGTTGATAAATAACAATTTAAGTCAACACAATGGTGGTGCTTCTTGGCAAGGGTGTAATATTGAGCAAAAATAACGAAAGGTTAATAAGGTTGAGGCCTGTCTCCACGTTTAACCAATCTGAAGGTCTGTGATTTTTTCTTCATGTATTTAGCGATGTTTACGATTTCTTCGTGATGTATGGCACACCAATTTTTTGGTGTATGAAATGAAAATGAAAATGAAAAAATGAAAGCATAACTAAAAAGACAAAAGGAACCTAGAAATAGATAAAGATAACTCACGACTTCTATACAGTGAAAGAATCGGGAAACCACTCCAGGCCTATCCCTCAGGTCGTCATCCATGTTTGAAAACTTCGCCCTGGAACAAAGCATATTCAGTCACACATTACTCACTGTTGCGCTTCTCGAAAACGCCCACAGTAATCGCTATATCACTGCTATCATGGTATGAAAATGCGCTCGTTCATACTAGGAATAAACACATGCACGTGGAACGGAACGTAAAAACGACAGTGACTTGGGAATCGGCTGTGAAGAGAGAAACAGTTCTTTGAGAACCGGCGACCACCAGCAGTGCTTCCGGAAAGAATAGCTGTAGAAATGAAATCGTATTGATCGACTCGAATGGACACGTCAGACAGGTGCCAACGCGTCCATGAGTAACAAGGCCCGGTCCGCGAGTGGCATGGCAAACTTCCAAAGTACGCGGACGCTGGGAAACTCGGAAAACTGTCGAAGGAAACGCTTCCCCGCCACGGGTCCCAATTTTCGTGGTCCGGGACGACGACCGGCAAAGTGCCAACGGAACAACTACCGTATCGGCGACGAACTATTGCGGACAACACACGGCTCGCCTCTGGCGTGACCCAATTTCGATTACGAAGCTCTACGAAGTCCTCAACTTCCCAAATAGGAGCCAGAGGTGAGTATTTTTGGATTAAAAGCTAATAGCGCTGTTGTATATTTGCTAATCACCTTGGCCGCATCTGTACATCATGGAGGTGCTTTGGAAATAATTTCCTGCTTTAGCAAAAATCGTTCTTGAACTTTTGTTCAAGCCAGTTCGTGGCTTTGTTCACCATTTTCTTTGTATTTATAATCTAAAGCTGTTGGAAAATTGGGTGGTGGAAAGGGAGTTGAGGGGGGCACTTGCTGGAGATAGCAGAGGTGCTTTAGACATGTTGCACATGTTCTAACATGCTGAACGCACAGATTTCAGATGCAGTAAGTCTAAGCGCAGAGTCTTTTCGAACAAGTTGAACAAGTTTGAACTTGTTAGTCGCATTGATTTTTTGCTAGGAAGAATGGAAACTATGCTAAAATGCCTGTCTTCATTTTTTTCGGTGTTTTTTTTTTTGTTTTATGCTCCGATTCTACTTTATTACTACTTTAACTACCTTTACTAGGCAGTTTAGGCATAAAAAAACTAGCCTAGATAGCAAATGCGACCACTTTTCTGGGGTGCCCCCCCCCCCAACCCCCTTTTCACCGCAACGTGCGACCGCCAACTCTGGCGATCGAGCGTTGCCAACGCTAGTGACTGTGACAGCGGTATTTATTGATGCTGTGGGCTTTGACAATCCACATTCGCGTTGGTCGCCGTCAGTCGCCACCAGCGACGGTGATGCAGAGTGCTACACTTCACGCGGAGTATAGAGCCAACTTCAGATTTATGCCGCTGCGGCGGGTCACGGAGGGAGAAGTAAGTGAGCAGCAAAAGTTGTTGTCCGGCGACAAAACTTTCCCACTATATAGGAACTTTTACAAATTAGCCGCGCAGTTTTCGCGCGTTCTATTTTGTCACTTGGCGATGTTTGCAGCGGCCTTCACTTGATGCTTGATTTTAATTTTTTATGTCACCCCGCTTGGTGCTTAATATTCTTTCTGGGGGCTTATGAAGAACAGTCCATTTGGGTCAAAACAGGCGTCTCGCGTGCACACCAATTGCAACAATATGCAGGCGCAGCACAGACCCCAGCAAAAGCCTGTCGTAGGGTAAAAATCGGAACGAAGCCCTGATCGGAAATTTACGAAGTCCCCTTTGAATAGCCAACTTTATCATGGAAATGTATGTCGCCGAATCTGGGATCGCCTAGATTCGTTGAAACACCACCCCCCTCGAAGAGAAAATGTTTAAGAGAACATTTTCGACAGCGTAGGATTCCTTCGAATTTTATGGATAGTGGAACCTGCAAATGACGTGCTCCAATCGAACTTCCTTGATCTCACCGCTATTGCGCCGCTGAAAGCTTTTGCCGTCCTCCGCTTCTACAAACGTATTGCTTTCCTCCGAAACAACAAAGACCTAAGTTTTTTCTTCGAGGCTCAGCCCGGACCCTGTACGAAGCCCCCTTTGACTTTCGCCCTTTTCACGAAGTCCAGCTTGCCCCTGGGACAGCAGTGCTGGGACCTGGCGCAGCATGTCGCCCGGAAACGACTCTTATTGCTTATCCAGCAGCTTTGTGAACGCAGCCGCGGCAAAAGTATGAAAGCCCCTTAACGTTACATTTCCTTGACAAAGAACTCAAAATCCATCAGCTACGAAATTTTGGAACAGTCTTTGATGTAGTGGTAATGGACTGAAAATTCACAAACCTTGTTGTGATTACTGTGACTGTTCTTGAAAACCCAGCACTTCGGGAGTCTCAAATTACTTTCACCTTCATACACTCGGAAAACGAGTACTAATTCGTGGATGAATCTACGGTATGCAAGACTATGAAGACCAAGTATCCTCATCCTGAAGCTTTTTGTTTGTTGTGTGTTGATGTGTTGACTAAAGAGTCTTGTTTAAGTTTTCTCTTGCGTGCATCATGATGGACTTCGAGAAGATGGACATACCCACATTAATTTCGGCTTTAGTTGGAATTCTGGTGATTATGATTTCGTCAATATTTTACTTCAGTCGAAAACAAAATGAGGAGTTGTCAAAGGAAGAGTTAGTTGCTGTGAAGTACCGTTTCATGAACATTGCTTGTGCTGACCTTAATGATTTAGACTACTCGAAGAAAAGGAGGACGCAGCTGGTGATGCTCCAAAGCTGGAAGAGACCAGGAAAGCCGGCAAAAACAAAAAGAACGAGCAGTGGAAGCCGAAGGTGACACATATTTTGTATCCTTCCACATTAAATCTCAAATATTATTTCAGCAAGTAAGGAACAGTCTTTGGATCTCTTACCTCACAGCTAGCTAACAAGGGAAGTGCACGTACTTAAGCTGCGATTTCGAAACGGGACATATATGGTAGGAAGGCTTGTCCCAAACGATGTTACAGACTATACTTGAATTTTGCTAAATGGTTAATACAAGCTTAAAATTTCACGTCGATGATTTTCTACCGCACTGACATACACCGTCTTCACTGACAGCGATGCAGCTGGATGGTCGAGTGGATAGTGACGCAGACTCGTAGGCAGCGGCTCGTGGGTTTGAATCCCGTCTTCATGTTTTGTTTTGCAAACTTCCACTTCTAACCGATAACGGATTTTGGAGCTGTTCAGAAGGTAAATGAGCAATAACTTCGAGCGCCTCTTTGGAAATAGTAGATAAATGCTCTATACTGGGTATTAGTGTGGTTTCGCTGGTAAGAGAGAATATTCTAACATACGATATAACCTAATCGGTCACTTTCTCATTCTGTTACCGCATGAAGTGTTCGCCTGCTCACGCGTGGTTGCACTTTTGCTGGCCCAAATTTGGTCAGGCTGATGTCACCAACGCAACTCATCAGGAGCGCAAGATGGCGGGGGCCTTTGAGAGGGTTCTACTCGATGCGGCTTACTGTGACTTAACTATAGAAGACGAGGAAAATGTTGAAGAGGACAATGACGAGAAAATGGACGTTGACTGGGACATAGACTGTGAGAACATCGGAACTCGCAGTTCACCTTCGAACACCCCGTTCATCGAGTTCGGGGGCAAGCCCATACCTATTGAACAGGTATTTTGGAGTAATTTTCTTTTTAGAAGAATGACTAATTCCAAGAGGGCATCGAGCCAAGCCTTTACTAGGCGGAGTAGCAGGCCTTATATAGAGAAAAACTTCCAATAGCTTTAATAGCGTAAAGTAGTTAATTATTTACCTCCTGAACAGCTCCGAATTCCGTTATCGGTTAGAAGTGGAAGTTTGCAAAACAAAACATGAAGACGGGATTCAAACCCTCGAGTCTCTGCCTATGAGTCTGCTTCACTATCCACTCGGCCATCCCAGCTGCAACGCTGTCTGTAAAGGTGGTGTATGTCAGTGGGATGGGAAATCATCGACGTGGAATTCTAAGCTTGTATCAACCATTTAGCAGAATTCAAGTATAATCTGTAACATCGTTTGGGACAAGCTTACCTACCATATGTGTCCCGTTTCGAAATCGCAGCTTAAGTTCGTGCACTTCCCTTGTAAGAGAGGAAAGGTAGTTAGTGGGGACACTTAGAGTACTTCAACCATCAGTTCACACTCGAAGTCCTGCACACAGATAGTTCTACACTGGTTTGAGGGAGGCCAGTTGATTGCCCAGCGCAAGGTTCTCTTTCTTCTTAGCCAGGTGGAACTTGTGCACATTTAGAAGCTATCCCTCTATAACTTCTGGCAGCACGCAGTTTTCTGGGCTATGTGGTACGAAAATTGGAAGCCTCAGTATAAGCTTGTTTGGCAAGCCAGTTAATGGTTGCAATTTCGAGTTCTTTCCCTGTTTTTCTGCTTTTGTTCAAAATTTTCGCCCTCGAACTTAATCATGCAAAGATTTGGATGTTCGCGGTTGTCGCGCTCCTGAGAATTTCACGCCTCACCTGGTTGATTGTATTGAACACTTGAGAACCGAACTTTCCCTTGCGCTTTTATTACCGGGAAGCCCACGACCTAGAGTTTTTGAGTGAGATGTTTAGTATGTTCAAGATTTCAGGTTAAAGATGTCTCCTATGAACACAAATGGTTTGTTACAACTCTCAAAGGACACACAACGGACATCACAGGCTTGGATTTCGCACAAGATGGTAAAAGGCTTGTCACCGTTTCTTCTGATAGGGCTGCATTCTTGTGGGATGTTCGAGTGAGTCGTATTGGTTTTCTTATCAATTCTCATTTGCAAATAAATGGGCTCTTTGGAGTTGAGAGAATTTGATGGAACTTCAAAACACTATATGCTTTACATGATATGAGTATATACGGTAATTGAGAAAAGGGTTGATATTTTGAATACTACATCATTCCTTGTATTTTCCGGAAGCGGATCCCATGCTATCTCAATAGGTTAATATTTTTAATTACAAACTTCTCATTCTCTTCTTCTAGGATTTTGAAGAAAAAGAGCACAAATGTGTGCGACAGATTTTGGACTTCGATACTGCAACGAAAGTGTCCTTCGCTCCAGACTGCAAAAGTATTGTTTTTGCCATGAAACGCTCAAACAAGGTGTGTTTGTCTTCTTTAAAGACTCTCCTTTTAGTTAATTATCTTTGTTACGTGAAGGCTCTGCTCTTATTTCTCTCTTTTATTCCGATGAGCTTTCGGCATATAATGCCTTCGTCAGACCTTAACATTTCAAGCACAATACAACATCATCACAAGCAAACAATAAAGTAGCGACACACCGTTAGGAAAGACGATGATGAATGGTTACAAATCCAACAGTGCGGCTAACCTATACACATAAACCTTATTGAGTCTGCAGAGCACTAGCGACAAGAAGGCTGTGAATCCTACCCCTCTGAAGGTTGGCAGTTACAGAGTGAGTGAGGAATCTAAGAGGCAGAGGACTTATATGGTCAAAGGAATCAAACGATCAGCCGTAACACTTCTCTTAACTCCTCTCTCGTATTTATCTCTGGCTCGTGCCTCCTTATTTCCCTAGCCTCCATTATTTTCCTCTCCAACGTCCTAGTTAAGTGGCGGTGCAGGAACCGTAAACGCGGGTGGTGGTTCCGTCGTGTGTTTTAGGGTCCGATGCCTCGAAAAACTTTCGCTAGGATATGAGGCAGGGTTGGCTAAAGCTCTTCGGTGCTCGTCAAGTCTCTTGCGAAGAGGCCTCATCGTCTCGCCGATGTACTTCTCGCCACACCCAGCGCAGCTGATCATATAGACTGTGCCTCGAAGCTCGCAAATTTTCTCCTCAGTACAATATCGACAATTTGCTTCAAGGCATTTGCTCTCGTAAATGCGCGTAGATGTGAGGAGGTCCTTCAACGTAGGTGGTGGGAGGAATATGAGACGAACGGGCAGCCGGGAATTCTTAACAGCCTGATTTACTCTCCGAGCTGAGACGTCTCCCACATATGGAAGAACAAGTGGAAGTCCGTCCATCGTTGAGTGCGGGAGCCAAGTTCTAGGAAATTCCGGATGATACCCATTTTCTTCGAGTATGCGACTGACATGATCTTCTACAGATGAGTTCGTTGTCGTGCACAGTTTTTCTTTCGTCTTCAAGAAATTCCTCACCATGTTCGCTCTCACGAAGATCGGATGGGCACTTCTAGAGTGCACTAAGATGTTGCGTGAGGCTGACTTCTTATACCATAAGCATTCTATCTGACCATCAACTATCCTGATCTTCGCGTTCAGAAAAGGAAGAAAACCTTCTTCATCAGGTTTCTCTATCGTAAAGGATACGTTGTCATCAACCGCGTTCAATCTTTCCAGTGTTCTTTCGACCTCATTTTCGCTAATACCAATCACGAAAGCGTCGTCAACGTAGCGCTTGTATAGCAAAATATCAGACGTCAGCGTTATGCGTTCGATGTGGTCCATGAAAATGATCGCCAGCAACGGTGCAATTCGGTTTCCCATTGCCAGTCCTCGCTTCTGCTCATACATTTTGTTGTTGAAACAAAATATGTTGCAGCTGAGCGTGGCGCTTAGCATGACTCTGATGTCGTTCGCGTTGAAGCCCATGCTGTGGATCTGGCTTTCGTGTTGCTCGTACAAAGAAATGACGGCGTCAACGGCCTTATCGTTGTTCACGTTGGTGTACCAGGACGCAACGTCAAAACTTGCGTAGTAAGCCGTTGATGGGATCTGGCACTGTGATAACGAGGCTAGAAATGACTCTACGTTTACAATGTGAGCCCCAACGAATTGGAGTAGTGGCGATAAAACTTTCACAAGCAACCAACTCAGTCTATCAGAAGGACCTCCGCAAGATGATATCATTGGACGAATTTTGATCGTTTCTGGAGGTATCGCAATCAAATCACTTGCTGGAGAAAGTTTGTGGGTCTTCACCAAACTGTAAAACGTAGGAACTGTGGGATGCGAATCCAAGAGTTGTTTTGCAACGATTGCGCCCAGCCTTGGTTTCACAACGGTCGTTATTATTACTCTCCTTTTAGTTTATCATCTGTTTTTTTTTCTGTTCTGCCTGGTCTTCTTTACTTTTATCATCATCGTTTCCTCAGTTGACGGTTTTCAAATTGGTGAAGAAGGAACCTGGCGGCACTTATAAATTCGTTCATGTCGAAAATGTGTCTTTTCCTTCCCCGCATACGCTCGACATTTCACACTGCGGTATATCGTCCACAGGTGAGTTCAATTCCAACTACAGAATTGCTGAAGAAATCTAATTGCTTGTAATGTATTATATTAAGGAAAATTCCTAATGTCGGCTTCTCCTGATATGAAAGTAGTTTTGTATGACATACATGGAACAGTTTTGAAGGTTTTGGAACCAAAGGTTCGTACCCGTTTTGGCCGTACTAAAGACTGTTTCTTCGATGTGATTGATTTTCATTTTCCTTGTTTAAGTTAAGTTCCCTCTTTGACGCCGTGCTGTCACCAGATGGCCGATTCGTTGCCGCTTGTGGTTTTACACCAGATGTTATTGTTTATGAGGTACATTTCGTTCTACCAATTTTGCTCTCACCTTTCAGTCCAACCTTTCAGGTCGTTTTCAATCGTGAAGGAATTTTCCAAGATGCAAAGAAGGCTTTCAACTTAAAGGTGCGTCTCAGTGACAATTGAGCTTTTAGAGATCTCATTAAGTCTTATTTTAGGACCACAATTCTGGTGTATTCTGTGTTGCCTTTAATTCTGACTCTTCTCGTGCTGTTACCGTGTCTCGGGATGGTTTCTGGAGGGTGTTTGATACGGACGTCCGCTATCAGGCAGGACAGGAGGCTCAAGTGCTCAATAAGTGGGTTAAACTGGTGAAGGTCAATTAGCGCAAAATGTTTTTGCGGTGCAGTTAGCACAATTCTGAGTAAAACCACGTTAAATGGGTATTAGCATTGTTCTTGATAGCTCGGCAGGGCCATATTTCACTACATTTTGCGGTTTTATTCGCCAAATTATTCTATGTGATGGTAGGTGTACGCGGTGATTCAGAGGTGAATGGAAAGCGTTGAGAGGAGCTAGCGCCGATCGCGTTCGTCTGGCAATAAGTCCTTCTGGTGGAAGTTTTGCGGTTGCCTGTGGTTCGACACTGAAAGTGTTTAGTAGTGAAGATGCTGATGCAGACTTTCCCGAATGTAAGTTGTTCGAAATGCATGAGTGTTTATGTCCTTCCTACGCAACAAATGTAATCACAGATGTTAGTGAAAATATTGCCCCATGTAATGTAATTTCGTTTTTGGTAACTATATTGCGTGTTTCTGTTCCAGTACCAGAAGTTCATGCAGACCAACGAATTCATGTCATTCGATATTCACCCTGCGGCCGTCTAATAGCGACGTGCGGAGATCGTTATGTTCGTATATTCCGAAATATTCCTGAGTACCACAGCCAGGTAGTACGACTTGGAAAGGTGCGTTATCTGAGCTCGCTCTTACAATGCTGATTTTCATCCATTCTGTTGTTCCGGTTCATCATAGTGTTCATTTAGAGCCTCAAAGATGTCACTGGGGACGCCCCTAGGAGGAGAATACAAGAGCAAATAGAAGAAGCGAAGAGAGTTTTGGAGAAGTACACTGTCTGATTTATTTCAGCTGGTGTGCCAAACTACCAAAATATCAAAGTTCTGGACTCCATTTCACCATAGAAGAGCAAAATACCATCCAGTTTTTTTTTTCAAAGCGAGTTGCATCCTGCAAATGACGGCTCTTCGTTATACATGTCTTAGCCGGCTTTACATGTATATGTAGAGCCGGCTTCTGAATACAGTTACTAGGTGGTAGTGGTGGACGCGGATGGGGCGCCCCCCCCCCCTTCCCCCGAGAATGGGTCGCCAAGTTTTTGAAATTATCGTCTGTTTCCTGAAACGTACACTGCTATCCTCGCCCCGATTGAACAAAGCGGCGCGTGTGCCTTCAGTCGGGGCGCGGAGTGACCCATTGCAGCAACAGCCAATCAGCCTCACTTCGCGCCCCGATTGGACACCCACGCGCCGCTTTGTTCAATCGGGGCGAGGATGGCAGTGTACGTTTCAGGAAACAGAATGTACTTTACAGTAAAGTAAAAATCGTGTATTAATTTGTTTTTATTTGTTTATTTTTATTATTATTTTTTTAAATATTGATTATTTATTATTTATTATTGAAATTTATATTTTTGTTAATTTTATTTTCCGGTCGGGGCCCCCAAAACGGCGGAGACTCCACCCCCCCCCCCCCCC
>JARK01001467.1:304130-337234 GCA_000688135.1 Ancylostoma ceylanicum
CCCCCTTCCGCCCACTTTCTGCGGAAACCACTGCTAGTTGGCCTTTTCTTCTAGCCCTGAGCCTGGATGCATCATTCAGATTACCCATGGTAGTGTGTTGACACCACACAATTTCACACATTGTTAACCCAGACCTCAACACGTTTACCCTGGGTAATCTCAATGATGCATGTGCCCTCTGGATAGAGCATATTGAGACTACCCAGGGTAAACGTTTTTGCATCCGCGTCAACGATCAGCGAGTTTACGGGCTATTAACAAGTCCATTCTGGATAACCCTAATCATGCATGCGGCCCTAGGTGGATCAGCAGCTCACTTGTGAAAAGGATCCCTCTATGCCACAGGTGTTGTGATTGCAGATGCAGGATTTGTGATGCTCCTTTGGAGATCGCATTGTGTAAGATTCTATGTGCGGACAGGCAGGCAGCCAGCATCACCGCGCCCAGCTGTGGGCTGCTCTTTCAGCTGTAGTAGTCGCGCCTCTGTGCTGTTAGAACTACGCATCAATCTCATCAATGTGGTTGAGCTTCGGCAATTATTCACCACGAAACTGCTAATATTGCCCGTGGAATGATCCATCGACTAATTGCTGGGCCCGTATCCAATATACTTCATCCAGTCGGATAAACACGCTCTAGCGGATATGTTACAGTGGATTGGAGAATCTGCTATCCAATAAAAACATCCGTGGATATGCATATCCACTCGTTTCACTGAAGGTTATCTCTATCCAGTCGGTTTCCGCTTGATAACAGTTCGTGATCTTCTCCATCTCCACTTCTCGTTTCTCGCCAAGACACCGCATTTGCGTCAAGAAATGAACACGTGGATGGATAAGTTATATTGGATAGCAAAGTGGATAAAAACCAGTGGGAACGGATGTATACCCGCTGTGTTTTCCCTCACACGGTCAAATATATTGGATACGGCTCCTGGACTCAGAAATCGCTTCTAGTCATGCTCCCATGCATGACTCAATCCTTGAATCAATCACGCATCGAAAAACAATTACTGCCGCTTATTGTTAGTAAGAACAGACTTCAAATACAGCAAGGAAATAACTCGTATGTGCTTTTATATGGTGAAATAGAATGAAATTTCATTGAAACAACCTCCTTCACTGATTATTGGAAGGTAATTTTTGGCACTCCCATATCTTACGATGATTATTTATCTCGCGTGCTACTTCCTCAGAGATTCCAAATTTATGGTATGAACCTGCAATTTCTATTCGAAATGGCCATATTATTCTTGTTTTTGCCGTTGAGGAACAGTTTTTTGTTTTTGTTGCATGGTATGGGTTTGTAATCAAGTTCCGGGTAAATAAATATTATTGCTTAATGTTTCAAGTCTAATTACCTCTTATCCTTCGCCGTGACAGTAGTACATGCCTCTGTCTTTGCAGATACGGAATAGAGCGTATCTCGTCGCCTCACTAGGTTTCAGAGACACAATGTTTGCTCTACGCCACATATTTCCACAATGGCTCAGCAGCATTCCTGTTTCCGGCTGTGGATCTGCTGCGTTGCTATCCAACACCAATTCGGCAACGATGGGTTGGTAATACCAGAGTGAATGGGTGGGAGGGGGTATCAGGTACCATTAGCGAGCGCAGACGAGACGGCAATGAGGTGGATGGTGGGGTGGGGCGACCTGTTGGCGCAATGTGGCCACGAAAGAAAATTCTCAAAATTTATGTCGAATGAAACAGTGGAGAACAACTATTCCACAAGAAAAAAAAAACATTCTCAAATGGATACTGCTGCTTTGGCTCATTATCATATGTAATAGTTGCCTGCATAACGATCATAGTGGGCACTATAAGACCGAATTGTCTCTGTCAACCCAACCTCGGGTTTCCCTTATTTTGCCACCTATTTATTCGCGGGTGAGGATTCCGCTCATTCCCCGCTATTATTCCACCAGGAAAGGCCATTCATATTTCATCGATTCGTTAAAACACTCTCAATTCTGTGTTGTCTTTTTTTACTATATGCTTTTATGAAAGTGCATCCATTTATTGCTGGCATCTAAAGAAAACTCGCACTTTTGTTACTCAGTCACGTGAAACCGTCCAGGGATTGGCCCAATATCTATCTCCCATGGCTGGATTCTGCACAAGAAGCAACTTATAACTTCTTTTCAGCCTAAAAGTTCTCAAGAAGTTAAGCCAGGGTATACTAGAAAATAGTCATGGTTGAAAACATAGGAATTTGAGGATAGCCACCATGTAATGAACAGAAGCAACTCTTATCTCACAGCAAAAATGTAGTACTGCATTGAGTTGTCCGATGAATAACAAGAGTCACCTCCTGGTTCTTTCTTTGTAACCTTTGTAACCTAACCAAAAACAACATCAATTAGCAAAGTAATAACCACCCTTTTTGCCAAGTAGCGCTATCTCTGTGTAAAGACGCATATCCGACATGGTTAGAGGTGCGTAAATTTGGAGGGCAGAAACTCTGACACCTTTTTTTCAACATCGTACAAGTTTTTGATCTCTCTCATGTGAGAAAATATTGAAAAGATGACATGGTAATCGTTGAACAACACGCTAACAAGGCTAGCACACGAAGTTCCTCTTCAGTACCACAATCCTCCTGTTTCTTGATTTGCTTGGAATTTTGCGGTCCGACGTCAGTAAAGGCCAATGTTTTCACAGGATTAACGCCAACCCAGATTTGACTGAAGGGCGAAGAATATAAGTAGGATATAAGTAGATATAAGTAGGATCCACCGCAACTACCTTCGTGAAAAAAATTTTTATCATTGAATTGGACCTTCATATAAAATCTATACATAAAAAATTGGCTGATTGGCTGTGGCTACAAGCTTAATTCCTCAAAATGAAATAAAATGGCGAAATCTCCTGGCTAGCTTAACTTTGAAAATGTTACACGCATACAAAGGGCTATTGATGAGGCACATTGTTTCTAGAGAAAGAATCGATGAGATATGCGATTCTAACATGATCCTATCGGCACATATTTCTGCTCTTAGAGAAACGTTTACTCTACGTTGCTCGCGATATAGTTAGCTCCATCCCTGAGATGGAATCCAGTTCGCTCTTCTACTTTGACGACTAGTTCGTGCAGTTTCTCAGGATTGTCGTCCCATAGCTCTTTCTTGTGAAAACAGAACAGCATCTGCAATGAATCTTTTGGGATTAATCAACACTATTATGGAAGAGCAACTTCCTACTCGATCGAGTCCTCCAGCAGGGAGGAGTATGCAGGACTCAAAGTGCTGCTTGTAAAGACGGAAAACCTGAGAAGAAAAATTTTGCTAACAAGGGAAGGATACCAAATGTCCGTGGCATTTCAAAATGAGATATGCCTAGCAATGTGAAGTTGGGAATGCAGATCTGTAATATGTTCCCCATTTGTGCTCTGTCCCATTGCAGGAAAAGTTATGACCTTGCATGTGCAGTGTATACGTGCATGGACTTTCTACAACCATCTACCGTAACCACATGGAAACCGCGTTGCCATGCAAAATGGATACAGAATCTGTGATCAGCAGTCCAAATAACCCCATATGCAAAATTTCACCGAAGGAATACCCGTTTACGCCGGTTTGCCAAAGATGGAAGTGCTCGTACCAGTCGTATCAAGGGAGACATACATATGTGGGCATAAGCAAGTTTAGGCACCTCACAGAATCCTTCCAAATTTTGCGGAGAAGGGTTATTTTAGGCGCTGACCACAAATGTCAACATAACTTTGAGTTGCACTACCATTTGGATGCCGAAGTGGACAACTTATTTCGGTTCCCCACAGTGCTTCTACCGTAACCCTAGAAAAATGGGATTGCGGTTCAAAGTGGGTACGATATTCGTGTTCAGCACCCCAGATAACCCTACTATGGGGAGTTTCAGCGTTAAAAAAATTCTTGAAAATTTGGAGCACGTAAGCACCATACACCTACCATTACCAGTTGCACTGTTAACAAAGACGAGGTGATGAGAATCCTTCAAAAAGCTCCCGCACTTTCAGATCATGGAATTGCAAGTGAAAAACGTCATAAAATAGCATAGAATCGATTCTCAAAGGAAAACAGCACGTGGAATGGAAATGCAAAAAGCTGTACTGTTGAGGGGATTGAACCTGGGACTGCTTCCTTGAAGAGCGAGACACTTACCACTACACCACCACTCACCTGATCTGCGCGACCAATGAGACCTGCATGAATGATCCGGCTTAGGCAAATCGGGTGTAGATGAACATATTCTCTCATGAAATTTTGCATATAGGGTTATTTAGATTGCTGATAACAAATGCTGCACCCCTTTTGCACGGCAACTTCATTTTCATACAGTTTCGGCAGATGAAAGTAGAAACTGCACATATATACTGCACATACAACGTCGTAACTGTGTCTGCAGCGGCAGAGAGCGCCGACAAAGAACATAACGGGGATCAGCATGGTCAGCTATACACTAAGAGGCATACCCCATTTTAAGATTCCACGGACATGTGGTATCCTTCCCTCGTAAGTCGAGTACTTTCAACTCCTCTAAAAACCATTGATATGTATTCCTTGGAACTCTGTGAAGTTTCTACCGTTTTAAAACTGGAAAATTTCGCTCTACAGCAAAATTTCGAAAATATTTTGAATTCTCCCTTAAACAGAGTAGGATCCCGGAAGAATCTCAAATACGAGTAAACTTTTATTTCGAAAAAGCTGAGTTTTCATACAACGCCTGATATGGATGTGCTTGATGTACGCTGGGGTGGAAAATTACCGGAAGCGAAAGGCTCGCAGCACAGGTTATAAGCACTGTATGTACAAAACTTCAGCTGGAGAAAAGTGAACTTTTTTCGGATCACAGAGTGACACACAAGACTTTCACTACTCAAAAGGATGAGTTTCTGTTCAATCTCCCAAGGGATTTAGATTTTAACTTTGCAGCTGATGTCTTGTTCTTTATAGATCCAAAGTATTCCTGAGCAAGATGAATCCCGACAGATCAAAACGTGGAAAACAATAGACTGGTACTACTAACCCGCTCGGCTTCGAAAAGTGCATCTTTTGCAGTGATTATATTCACAATTGTGACTCCTAAAATCATCCGTGTGCGCATGAGGTCAAAGGAGACAATTCTGTTGAAATACTGTTAAAAAGCAGCAAACCAGTATCGGCGGTGATAAACGCCAGATTCGATATCGCCTCTTCAGTAAGAAAACCTTCAATGGGACACATTAGGGCGACCTTTTTGTTGATGCATAGGTCAAGGAGTATTGCGTCGTACTTTAACCCTGAAATGGAGACAGTGTTTATGCAGATAGTTCAGCCTAGTACATAGTACGTAGAGGCGAGGAGTTGTTTTACTAAACTAAAAACGTGCGTTACCACACCTTTATCCGATGCCTGGTTCACAAAAACAAGACCGTCTTCGATTACAATACGATGCAAAGGCGACGGTTTGAAATCGTACCATTTCGTCGCCACTTCTTTCATCACCGGGTCAATGTCGACAACAGTGACATCGAGCTGAAGGAAGTATAGACTGAGCAGTTTCAATCAATCCTAGACACTTTGACCTGGTGAGATTTTCTTCGAATAATCGATATTTCAAATAACCCGATTTCTGGAATTTTTCGAATAGTCGATATTTCGAGCCGATCGAAAGTCGATTTATTCAAAAGTCGACTCGATTTCACTCGTTCGTGTTAAATATCTGGTAGAAAATAAGTATAACATTTTATAACTTATTTATAAATTATATATTTATAACATAGAATATGAATTTACTAAGTCTTCTAGGACTTGAGGATATAGCCTAGAGAAAAGGTCTAACTAATCACCTCTTGGTTCTATTTATGTGCTAGCTGAGTTTTGTGTGTAGATCAAAGTTCTGTTTAGTTTCTGTAACTGTTTCTTTCCTTCTCTTAATCTGTCATAATGTAGACGAAAATTTGCAACAAAGTAGGTAGTTGTCAGGCTCAGTGAGTGCAGCATTATGAGTATGACGAGGTCTACCCTTCGGTACCAGTGAGTGCGATAAAGTTATGAGCTAAACTCCCTAAACAATGCTTCACTGGACTCTGAGTTAGTAGATGCTGCAGTGCAGCGTGCCGGTTGCGCGGGGTGAACCAGTATACCCGTGTACCGAACTGCCGGTATCGCTCCTATGACTCCGACGGGAATGAGGGCATCTTGCTGGTTGGTGTGAACAGCAGCTTCCAAAGCTCTGTACTCTTTTGGAGCAAATGTTAGGGCCATATGCTATTCAAAGGAACCGAGAACCTGCTCGGCCAATCAGGGTCAACCTCGAGTTGAATACGTATGTCACACGCAGATAACTACAAATTCTTACACACCTAGCCTGGCCTCTATCTGCTTGAGCCTTTTGTCGTTGATTGTTTCTGTTTAACTTCTATCCTCTGTAGGTTTGCTATTATATTCTGGTGTGTCAGTGATGGAGCACGCCTTGTGCGTAATAAATAATAATAATAATAACACTGACCCCGTGACAATCGCTAGCCCCGCCATGCGTAAGTCTCACGTGTTTGCACAGGTGACCATGTAAGTGTTAGCTGGCATGTCGTCGCTGCGCAAGAACATGAAAGGATGCTTTTTCCGTGATTATGATTCGAATTTCTTCTGAGGTGAGCCATGATTCTTTGTGTTCGTTTGACATTTGTGATGCGCTGGCAGTGTGAGTCACTATTGGCGGTACAACTTGTAGTCGAAAATTTCGCCTTAAAAGCACCGTCCCACCCCCTTCCTCCTTCGTTCAAAGCTGCCAAAAAACCCCGTTTTCGATCACCTATTCTGAAGGAGCCAGTGGGCGGAGTCGGGAGCGGGGCCATGGCTCTTTCTGGTTAATCATATTCTTTCT
The DNA here is from genome assembly GCA_000688135.1 of Ancylostoma ceylanicum. Taxonomy (NCBI): domain Eukaryota; kingdom Metazoa; phylum Nematoda; class Chromadorea; order Rhabditida; family Ancylostomatidae; genus Ancylostoma; species Ancylostoma ceylanicum. The sequence continues at coordinate 310,976 of JARK01001467.1, forward strand.
GATCAGCGGTCATTGGAGATTCTCTCAATGCAAAAAAAACCCAATAACGATTCTGAGGTGGGACTGTGCCTTTAAGGATCTGAGGTAGGGGAAATCATTCTTGGGTCCTTGATATTGAGGTAATTAAGCTGATCAAAAATCTCACTATTTAGGTATAGAGCGTTCACTGTTTTTCTAAAGGATTTCAACAACTGAAAATAAAAAAAGCATGTTCTAAACCATCGAGAACTAAGGAACTCCCGACTTCCAGAACCGGAATTCCCCTCATCCCTGATGTCAACGGTCAATCGCATAAACTCACTTTCTGATTCGGCATACTGCTGAGGTAGTTGTTAATAATGCCTCCTCCTAGACCGATAATCAGAATTTTATGCTCTTTCGGAGAATCCAACTCCACTGCTCCGCTGAAGAATACTCCTGATATCATCGTTCGTGCGTACGTCAGTCGGACGGTGGTCTTATCCAGTTTCCACTTCGTAGTGTCCATGTTCCGGAAAGTCAGCTCTGGAACTCTTGCATCTACCGGAACTGTCGAGGAAATCGGCAGTTTGTCTTACTTTTGGGGATAAGAAGCCTGGCTTCAGATAGGAGAAGCACTCCCTCTGGTCCTTTCAAGCGAAGACCGCGGAAAGCCAGTGGCCTGAAAGTTTGTTGAAGACATTCACAGCTGGATAACAAAATGTTCTGAAAGGTCATAGAGAAGAGAAGGAAGGCTACAGGAGTGGATATTCTATTATAAAGGAACAAACCTAGTTCTTGGTTGTGACTTAAGCTCATTTACTCAACCAGAGTAAAAAAATGGAGCAAATCTCTAGGTGCTGATTCCAGGTTTGACAGAGTGAAATCCCCAGCATGCTTGTTGTCCTACTACGCTTCACTACCACTGCCGTACAAGGCATACTGTCAACACTGCTAGAATGCCCCATCCATCTTTGACAGCCCACGAGGATTTAGAAGCCAAAGTGGCTGCTGATTACTGGAAACTGGCGCTGAGTGTTCTGTGTATAGCGAGGTTTTGAGGTTTGCTTCTGCCAAAATAATCAAACGTTATTTGGAAGATGCGCCACATGTCTTTCTCAAGGGTGCGGTAACAAAGTCATCGTAAAACATGGAGTCAAGCCATGGATTATACCGTCTTCCCGAAACGAGGGGGCCGCCGAACCGGTAGGACATCCGGAAGCGGCACGGCCGCAACGTGGGCGATTTGGCAACATACAGATGGCTACAATACAACACAGCTTACGTCACAGCCGCGACGCCCGTGGATCTCCGACTGCGTCGTTGGCCCCGTCGCTTTGGATAGACAACACTTTTGTTATCTATCTGATTTAATTCATTTCAGTTTGTTGCACTTGACTTGCACTCTATACATTGAGCGAAAGAAAAAAAACACATCAGAACAACTCATTTGGGAAACTATTGAATTAGAGACAATAATAACATGAGAAATTGAAGGCAATGAATGTGTTCGCACAATTTGAAGAGAGGGATACAGCGGAAAGAGACTAGCATCCGGTAAAGTAAAGTGCACAGTCAAGTTTGAGCCAGCTCCGTTCCAAAACAGTGAATGCAAAAACGAACCTGCTTATCTTCCCCTCCCCCAACCACCTCATCGGAAAGAAAGGGAAGGCGGAGCTACTAACTTGAGCACAACAGAAAGATGGCCCACATTAATAGAACACGTGCGTCAGCTTTTTCAAGTGATGTAGGATGAGATTCGATTGGTATCATGTTGGTTGGGTAAGTCTAAACTATAGGCCTCAATAGCAGAAGTCTAAAATAAGGGAAAAACAACAGTAAAGCCATAATTAGACGACGACTTCTCGTGCTAATGTCACTATCTCAACAAACCTGAGTAGTGGATGCATATGTACCTAATTCAGTGATGCAAGTGGTTTAGCACCGGTTGTGCGGTCGCGCAGTTTCGCCAATGTATTCGTCCCCGCATTCTTTGCATTTGATCGAGTACACAGTAGAAGAAACTGCGCGGTCACTCTGCATAAGAATTAAAGAGCACCTTGAAGGGAAGCTGAGTTCTCGCTCGTCTACCCCTTTGGGAGCTCATCGAACGCGAGTACATAACGGTGTTGATTTCGAAGTAGAAACAGCGATTATTGCATTTGAAAGTGAGATTTCAGCACGCAAGACTCTTGAGGGTTTTTAGATTCACCAAAAACCCAAAAATGAACCGCAAAAAGGAGTGCCCCGCCATAACCAGTGAGCTCTATCCATATCTCGCATTGTGTAACATCTAACTCGAGATGTGGCTGATAGCAGAATGTCTCATACTGTTTCCAAGTCGAACGTGTTCGGTCGTCGTCGAGGACCTCAAAAGGTCGACGGACTTGTGAAGAGGTAAGAGAGTTGCCGCACGGGTGATTCGTGGTTTTCGGGCGTAGTCTGGATCGGTGTCGGGTTGAGAAGGTGTTTGTCCGAATACTTTGACGGATCGATTCGACTTTTCCAGGCTCTGACGAAGGCGAAGCCGCCGAAACGTCGACCAATAAAGAAATATAACTACCTCGTGCGTTGCTAACAGAAGCATATATATCCAAAGACTGTCTGACATGGACACAGACAGCCACCCTTGTTTGCCGACCAACGTCACAGTAAATTTTTTGTGGAAAATACCAATTTAAAAAAGGTGTAATTTGGTGTAGCCCTAGCATACCGTCCAGTAGTGTTGTCTAGTCTATCGGTGATGGTGAAACAAAACTTTGTTTTTTCACTGCACAACTCATCGACCTAAAAATGCAGGAGGGTTAGCGAAACGAGTCTGCTCTGCATGTTTTCATGCAATCTGTCACCTGCCGAAGATTGAAACGGAGCAGCATCCGCAGAGGATCGAACGCCAATCGGGTTTCATTGACGGCTGATGTTCGTTCGAACGGCCATAAATTATTGAAATATAGCTGAAAAAACCCAAGGGCCAAAGGGCTTCAACAAGGAGACACTGACTCTGGAGGGACTTACGGCCGAAAGTACTGCTAGTGCAGCCACCAACAGCGAGATTAGGATGACGACCACCGTCCGCATGATGCGGTGTTAATTGTCATAGTGAACGCTTTCGTATGGGTTTTTAAAACAGTGGTCGGATCGATACAAACGAACTTTTGTTAATATCCAAAATGGCATCAAGTGAACCGGCCTCCACAACGACATCTATTCGTGTGCATCAGGGGCAGGCACGGATTAGCCGATAATTACCAATTCATAGCGGTGTTTTAGGTAAAATGCGCTTTGTTGAGGCTAACTTCTGAACTTCTCTATTGTAAATCACACTAGTCAGGTCGGGAACGAATTTGCTGCACGAGATCAGCTGCAATACCGCAGAAATGACAAATTTCATTCATACCAAATGATGCGTGGATAAGTACCAGCAAGAATAATCCTAGCTGAGTGTGGATTTTCATCAAACATCGATAAGCCATTGAAATTTGCATTTTGAAACTTCAGAATACAATCGGTATGAACTAACCTTTTCATCGGCGAAAATGAAAGATGAATGGCTGAAAGAGTAGTGCTTGTTTTTGAAGACTCAACAGTAAAAATTACAAATTGCGAAATGTGGTTATTAAATTGAAAAGAATTAACGAAATTTATCGCAGTCATCAATATGATACATTTCCTGTATCAAGCCTTGGCATGTGTGCAGTACTATTCACCATACGAGCAGGTGCAACCCAAGCTGGGGTTCATGAAACGTTAACCCCGCCAACCACATATGGTTAGCGTGGTTGGTTTTGCTATGGACTACACAATGTTGGAGAAGCAAGAGAAAGAATATATTATAGTTTGCTGACCTGGTTCCTCTAGCTACACGTTCACAAATCCTTCCCTCCGAAAATCCATATTTTACCAAACGAAGTACGAAAATACGGAGAATTTAGCCATATTCCTCCAACGAGGTTCCCCTATCTCCGCACTTACGACGCAGTTTTCTCGGTGTTTGCCTTGTTCATAAAGACTGATTCCTCTGAATTAGATAGAGCGATAAGTCAACTGCTGATCTGCAAAACTAAACCCGCTAAAGCAGAAGCAGGACGAACAATGAGGATCCGCTTGAGATGAATGGTGGCGACTCAAGCAGAATGAAGCTGCCGTCGTTGCACGCATCCAGTCTCCACCCGTCACAACTGTTGACGAAACATGGCAGAACGCAACCTAAACAATCGCAGAAGCAACACCCTCCGAACGTGATACGAGAAACTCTACAGGTTCAAGACTGGTAAGAAGATCTGGCTCTTGAAAGAGAAAGTGAAGCCAGCAGCTCGTGAGAAAAAGAGGAACTACCACATCTTCTTAGGGCATAAAACGGCTGATAACTGGCGCATTTTTTGAGGAGCTAAGAGGGCTAAGAGGACCGCAAAGAAGGCTATGGCTATGGCGATGCTAAGGCGGCATATTATGACGATGGCCCGTAGTAAACCCCCCTAAACTTGAAGTGAACTCAATTCGAATGTTAACTCTGAGTTAAGCAAGGTCACTTCAACGTCAACTCACTTCATGCGTATAACAATATGAAGATGAACACGGAGTTGAATGCGCTCGCATAGGAGTTTAGTAGGGAAACTTAACTCGGTGTTAAGCATATGGTTAACTCAGAGTTGACCGGTCAGAGAAATGAAGAAATAGCGTTATCGGCATTGGAGAAGCCGATAAGCACCTCCCGAGCTACTCAAGCTCAATGCCGAGTTGACTTGCATAGTGACCGATTGACGTGAAATGGTCCGCACAAATTGCTCAATCATTTTGTTCTGACATGATAACGCTAGCACGGGTATATAAACGAAGGAGGAGGTGAGGTTCCGTTCAGATACGAGAAGAGGGAACGAGTACGGTGAGGACGAGAAATGCCGAGGGCCGAAAGGCCCACGCAAATGGTCCGCAGCGCTTGACGGGGATCTGATTCAAAGATTTCTTTTTCTACGACCGTGCGACGGCGCATTCTTCCTGCGACGACGCTTAGCTGTAGGTAAAGAATAGATATTGCAGAAATAGGAAATCTACAGCGTCCTCAAAAAAATCGATGGTCACTTCAAGGTGCCTTCATTTCAGAAAACCTTCCTAACCGCTCAACTCGGCATTGAGAGTTAGGATGAAGGATTATTACGGGCCGATGCCTACAGGAAGCGGAACACGAGTACCGGCTTGTTTTGTCCACCGACCGCAACACAAAGGACGTGGATGAGTTTCACGGACTTGTTGACAAAAGTGGTCAACTCTTGGTGGATCACATGAAGGTGATGCAACGATGGCGCGACTACTTCGAAAAGATTTGTACAAAAGAATTCGCTCATCCGAATGCCTACCCCACCTATGGTCCCGGATGCCTACCCCATCTATGGTCCTGTGAAACCGACCAACATTGAGGAGACCGTACAGGGTGCGCGCGCGTTGGCGCAAGGTATTTTTAGGCCCCATTCAGCGATAGGTGAGCAAATTCACAAACCATTTTGTGGACATGTTTGTTGCAGTAACTCCTAACATGAACAACAGCTGGTTTGCTGAACGACTGCTTTCCTGATCGGTAAAAACTTGAAGAAGCCTTCAGGTTCAACCAGATTCCCACCCCATTGGCACGCAGTTATTATTTCGTAGATTCTTTCAAGCTTTTCTGGCCGCTAAAAACGTGAGGAAGCCTTCAGATTCAACCAGATTTCCACTCCATTGACAGGCACTTATTATTTCAAAAGATTCTTTCAAGATTTTTCGGGGACTATTCTCAACCGCCGAGCGAGTAGTTGCCAAGCGGCAAGTGAGATGCGGCGGCATGTAGTTGCCGCCGAACGCTCGGCGAGTTTTGCCGCGAGCGGCAAAATGGTACGGGGCATTCCTTGTCGCCGCTCGCTGGACGAGCTCACGGCAAGCTCGCCGCGACAAAATACTATGAGTGATCCCCGTAGCGAGTTTTGCCGCGGCGAGCTCGCTTTGCGTAGCAGCCCGGTATGTGGGCGACTCGCCCGGCGACAAAACTCTCAGTGGGGTTTTACATATCTAAAGCGGAGAGATACAAATGAATAGAGATACAAATGAATGTGCTTCACATGTCCAATAAAGATAAAGATGAAATGAGTAACACAGACGATCTCTACGACCCAAAAATTTGGAAAATCACCATTGAAACCACTTTTGAACGAATTTTGCCTTGTGCAGAGACCTTCACCATAATAGACATTTCTATTCATTGATGACGTGGTTCCCGCCTCTGGAGAAAAGCACGAACTGAAGCGGCAAATGCAAGCATGGAGCAAGCTCCTGATACAGCATGGTTTCCGTCCCAACGTCGAGAAAACCGGGTACTTAACAATGGACGTGCAAGATTTCGGCACTATCAGAGTTGAGGGCAACAACCTCCCGAGGACCGATGCATTCGAGTACCACGGCTCAGCTATTTTTCATGAGAATAACCTCACATATAAAATCGTAGCGCATGAGGACGTCATGCGGATATTTTGGTGCCCAATGACTGACAGCAGCTCGGAGTGCTTCAACCCGAACATCTATTACACGTGCTGTCGCCCTGTACAGCGGTGAGTGTTCAGCCGTGAACACGGAAGTAAAACGTAGGCTCAGCGTCATGGAAATTATAATATGATCCGCCGCTGGATGGCTGGCCGCGTCCGCAAAAAAATACATCCTGCAGCGCTTGTTGCCGCTACAACAACCAAGCTCCGTGAAGCTCGCCTGCGATGGTACGGCCACGTGCTCAGGTGTGACAACGACAGCGTTCGCAAAATCGGCTTCGGTTTTGAAGTACCAAGAGAGCAACCAAAAGGGCGCCCGAAGCAGCTATTGCTGGACGCTTTGCATGCCGATCTGAAAGCATCATGGCGGTTATCCACCCTAACCAAACAGGGCAAAACGGCGGCGAGCAATTAATGAGGCGAACCCCTCCTCCAGGGGGTGGCGGTCAGGAAAAACGATAGATCGTGATAGCTGGCAGCTGCAGCGCGCACCCCATACAAGGGTTGCCACGCCTAACTCGCAACGGACACATAGTAGTCTACTTTGTTCAAAGGAATTAGGGTTTTATTTGGTTCAGGGTTATTTTGAAAGTGGAATTTCGGGATTTAGGGCTGAAATGTAATGACTTGTAGCGAATGCCTGTCACATTTCAATGAAGATTGAGCGTTCTCTGCTTTTATCCTGCTGGATTTTGTTTGCTTAATTTATAACCATCTTTAGAGAAGGAAGATAGCGGACCCTCATATAACTGTAATGTATGTAAATCTCTGTCACCTAACTAGTGGAGAGGGTACAATTGCATGGGATAACACACGGGTTCCCTGCAGCCAACTATTGCCAGCTGCCGTTCTTCCTGGCATACACCCCCTCCAGGCGGTTCAAATTGAAGAGGAGGATTAATCGATTGCACAGTTGGTTGGGGATTGTCCATTTTATTAGTGCTTGGTGCACTCTAATATGACATAAAGGAACAAGAAAAAAATTCTAATGAGCTTCTTCATTTTTATTTTTTAATGGTTTGACTAACGAACTAAATAAAAGTCTCTTGTCAACACAGGAAGTACAAGCGGATACAATCGAGTGAAGACGAGAAAAAAGGAGGAATGACAGAAATATTCATCAGTATGGAGTGCACTCAAGAAATGCAAAGTGTAGTAGACCTGCTCTACAAAGTACTGTAAGCGGATACAATTTAATCGTTCATCTGAAGAGCAGAGGAGGATAGCGCGATACGGATTTATTCTATGAAGGCACGCATGTAGATGTATTCATACATCTAATAGTACACTGAAAAAGAGAGGTCGGTGATGTCACCTATATGTACTTCCGAAATATTCCTTCATTCACAATGGCAAAGTCGATTCCTAACACTGATCCAAATCTTGTGCGGTCACTTTCAAACATTCTGCCTGGTTTGACTATGTAACGATCACAAAATAGCGAAAACATCCATAGGTGGTACCGGAAAGGCAAACTGATTAATATATTTCGAGAGTGGAAGGCAACTCGTTTGAAACATCTGGAGTTCCTTTGGAACTAATCGGAAGTGACTCAGGTGGAATCTCCTTCATCCGACTGAGACGACCTTCTCAAGAAGTACTCCGGCACAAAAAGACTTTTGTCAGTCCGTCGAAGATCCTGCACTGCCTGGAAATATTCTGATTAGAAAGTTCAAACCGATAAGGTGTTGCTCCTCGCGCTGCCTTCCAGGTATGGAGTTTGAGGTTTGAGCGGTGTTTGTCCACGATTTGACCGGTAATAAGTAGCCGGCGTACCCGGCAATTTTTACTTCTTCACTATTGAAGTCTCCTATTACGCCTTACATCGCTCTTCCAACAATAAAAAATGGAAGCAGGTACAGTGGGCGTCAATGGCGGTGACCCGTCTGCGGCCTCGCAAAGCACGCGGCGCGACCGCACCGCTCACGGTAGAATGGTCGCCGCAGTGGCTTATCTGGGGTTTCTTGATAGTTGTTCATCATATTTGATGATAAGTAACAAGAAAACTAACTGACTATCAAGAAAACCCCATAATTTGATGTCCCGGAGAGGGTTCTCGCTCGAGCGGCGCGGTCGCGCCGCGTTCTCTGTTCGAGGCCGCAGACGGGTCACCGCCATTGACGCCCACTGTACATCCACTATCAACATTTTTTAAATTATTCTACGACAACTGACATTTGTCCCGCACTCTGACTCATTTGCCGCTTGTATCTTCATTCACACATGTGTTCAGGGGAACACTTCCCACTCCGAAATCTTTTGAAAGATTAGTGGAACAATAGAAAATTCTTCCCAAGTCTCTGCCATGTTAGTCAGCTGTAGGAATAGATAGATATGTAAGAATAGGTTAAGTAAAAGATATGTAAGAATAGGTTAAGTAAACTTACTATGTACACAGCAAATCTTTCTGCAACAGTTTTAGTAGCATTCGACTCTTCAAAACTCTTTCAAAGTCCGGTGCAGGTCAATATGTTTTCGATTCAGTACCACAACACTACTGTACTCCAACCGACCACTTCACTTATTCGTTCTACCCACATGGTTTTGAGCGAACAGTTCTCCCGTGAACCCACCATAATCCGATTTTCTCTGAAAGAGTTGGCGACATTAATTATTCCGATGACTCTAGCATTGACCAACAATCTCTTCTTTAAAGAAAAGACTATGCTTTCTGAAACGAATATGGAATTGAAGATGATAGATGCGAAGCCATAAAGAACATGCAACCATTTATTTCATGATAAGTTATCGACATGCACAAATTAAAGAAGGTTGAATGAAGCCAAACATAAGCAGTGTAAACAAGTGCTTATAAAATATGAATAGGATTTTTCTTTGGATTAACCCGCAATGCTTATAAAGCAATGATCGAATGTGCACACTAGCACTCGGGGTGAATAACATATTGCTCTGTAGGGCACCATCAGACATATGTTTAAATACACGTAAACCATCACAAGCAAACAGGGCTTCTGAAGTGAAATAAAGGCAGCACCCACGGTGATTGTGCTCTCGCGGATTTTGCTGTATTGCTGAGTTTAGCACTATTGTGAAGACGAACGCAGAGACCTATTGGCCGAAATCCTATGGAGAACGCAACTTCCTTTCCCAGTAAAGTTGCTCGTTTGCAAAGGACGGTCGAGTTGCCCGTAGTGGAAATTAAAGAAGGTGGAATGAAAGAAATTTCCATCGCAAGTAGAGAATGACTGTAAACGAAATTCCCCCATTCATTCTCCGTTACAACTCACCCGATTAAAAAGTTGCGATGTACCTAATCTCTCTATATCTTGGAAAAGCTGAAGTCCAGGCGGTACAACCGTCGTAAAATTGTGGAGACAAATGTTAAGTGTTCAAAACGTTTGAAATCTATGGCGCGAATGTTCCGGTGGGTGCTGACTTTAGGCAACAGACTGGACCCCAGAAGTGACATAAACACTGCAGAGAAACAGCAACATGGACAAGTACACAGGACAAGTAAGGTTGACGGAAAATAAAGTGGAATCTGCCAAGAAGAGTTGATCAGAAGCCTGTCGCCCCGCGTTCGTTACGTTGCTGCGTGAGAGAGTGGTCGCTCTACTATTCAAAAAGGTTAGAGCTGAAACTGAGTTATCCGATGCTGTGCAACGACCAACCCAGTGATCCGCCTATTAAACCCAGGCGAGGACACTCAGGACGTCTTAACTCCTGTATGCGTTCCATTTGAGCTTCCATGCTTCAAGTATTGAATGGGGATGGGACTCTCTCGCTCTCTTATCTCGTTCATCACTTCTCCTCGTCATCCATACCACCGACATGGAGAAACGCACACTGGAGAATAGGCTCCTGATAGTTTTAACTTGGTTATTTCCAAGGCGATCCAGATCTTCTGCGACCTATCAGAGGTGAGAGACCCATGCGATCAAACAGCGATCTCTTCTTCATTGACGGACTTCTACTTTGGAGGACATTCTCTGCCAAGGCGTGTTGCAAGATGATGTGTGCTTTCTCTACCTGCGTAACTCCTTGTTTTGTGTCCTCCAACACATGCACACCATTGTCGTATGCCACTCCATTTATCATCTGAAACAGGAATGGATTAATTAGGTCAACATCATCAATCAACAGTTTTACCAGAATTCTTTTTAACTTTTTCTAACTTTCCTATGTGTATGTTTAATTTATCGGCAGAACTTGTCACAGATTTCTCCTTTGGAAGTTCTTGGAACAAACTTGAGATTTGCGTCGCAATCTGTGCCAAGGCACTACACAACTCGCTAGGAGCAGGCGAACTGGCCAAACATGAAGTCGTTGCAAAATGTTGTCGAGTTTTGAGCGTAGACTTTGGTCATAGGTCGACCCACACATAGCCTTATTGACTCGATTTGTGAGCTTTTGAATCAGCGTACTTAAGCATACCTCTAGCTGCCTTCTGACCTCCATTAGAAATAGAATTGTGCCTCCTGGATCCCCTGAACTAAAGAAAAATCGGGTTGTGGGTCAGGATGAGACGAAAAGGGGTTGTCAGGTTCGTGCGATTTGTTCAGTCTGATCACTATTTTGTTCAATCTTACCATCGCTCCGTTTAACACGGTCAGCCAGCATCTATTCACGCGCGATTTACCCATAAATGCACGCACAAAATTTGGATAATAGTAACTCAGATAACTGGGCAGCTCAATGGCAGCACGAACGCGTTTTTCCAGCAGTAATACTTCGGTTTCAAACCCCAAATTTGGGGTGGCCCCCCATTGCTGCCATCGCCTCCCTTCCCCTTCCGATTGCTGCTAAAATAGCGGAGTTAATGGCAGCACATAAATCTAGGATGGCAGCAACGCAAGAACGGAGATATAGCTGCGTTCGTCCTGCTGGGATGGGTAACAAGTGATTCCGGAACGTCCAATGCAGCCCGAACACGTTTCTACAGCAGTTACACCGCGGACTCAAGGCTTACGAGCTGCGTTCCCGTTTGGAAGGCTGCTTTTTTTTGGGGGGGGNCTCAGCGAGCCACCACCAAACAGACGATGACGTCATGCCTAGCGATCACCATATGCAGTGAAAAACTGCATTCACTTACCAACTCGAATTTTGTGTAAGAAGCGTGCTGAACACTAGTGAAAAGGCAACATTTTTATTGAGAAACAGTGACAACAACGAATCATTGTTGAACATGGCAACATTTTTACATTTGAAAACACAGTAACAACAAAAACATCAACAAGAACAACAACAACAACAACATTAACTCACCCCTATTGTATAACAATATATCGCAAGACTTTGTAGCACAACAACTAACTCGCAAGAGATCGAAATAGCAAGATACTCAAGCGTGCGATGATGAATACGTGGCCATGACGTAGGATCACCACTGTAATATGAATTAGACGGGGAAGTCGTAGGAGAGCACGTTTTCCGTAGCTGAAAGATAGTGGGGAGTGCGTTGCAGGACCATATTCAGTTGAGAGAGCTGCCAAAATGTGATTGTGTAATGTGTCCGAGAGGATCCTTCCGAAAAGGAAGTCGGTACGGAAGCGCATTTGCATTCGATACGGCTGCAGTTTGAGAGGGGAGGAGAGGTAGGGGAGCAGAAAGAATGGGCATTTTCCCGTTTGAGGAAGTCCGCATGGATGCGTAGGTGCGAAGGGGGTTGGAACTCTGCCGGATGAGAGGTGGTCCGGATAGAGAGGGAGTTGTATTCCTCGTAACCAAGTGAGCAAGTGAGGGACGGGCTCGTAAGCGCTGTCAGAATTTTCACGTTTTGGAGGATGCTGAGTCGCATGCAGTCGTGGTGGCGTCCGAGGATCTGCAAACAGATTTGGCATATTGGTAAGTGTGCTCAACAATCGCCCATTATCTTCGTGCTCAACAGGATTTTAAAACAATTTAAATCAACAATGGAATCGAATCAAAACGTTAATGCCTAGAGTTCCATGAACGAGGGTTCGTATTCACAATTTTGTTGAGATCCATGTTGAGGTTTTCGTAACGCGAAAAACTGGACGGATTCCGAAGGGTTTCCGACTTTTCCGCAGTCATTCTAATCTTATCCGCTCTTCCAAAACCTCTCTCGGTTCCCCGTTCTCCTGAAAATCGTATCGGAATGTCTTCAATAACAGAAACTTAGATTCATCTTCATTTATACATGCATTACTCAAATGTGGCAGATGCATGGTGCCCTGATAGTACCGGTAACAACGGTCGTCGTCCCTGGAAATGGTGTAAAATAGTTGGTTGTATCAAGAACTACTTCATGATAATTGTCCGCTCAGCCCTCGTGTAATTGAATTACATGTGCATATGAGTGCGTTTGTGTTTTGGTATGTCTGCGTTTAGGGCAATTTATGCAAGATGTGCAGGCGTGTGCTTAAGCGCATGCGTCTGATAGGGCTGGTCTCATCGCTGACGCAGCTTACACGCTCGCGTGTACACGGTATCGCTGCCTGCGCATTCTTATCATTATGGATGTATTGGATTGGCTAGAAAGTAATGTCCGGAATTTTTCAATTCTTTGTTCGAGAAACCAATCGATGCAGGGGTCTGCCTACACTGTGTTAGAGAACCCCCTCACGAAAAAAACAAGACTCAAACCGTACTGAAGAAAGCGTACAGAGCGAGATGGCGCAGGCAAATTTTGGACACGACGCCGAAAATGATAACATTTTATGTGAGGATATCGCTTTGGACGTGTTCATAGCGTTAACACGTTCGCGACAGCGTGCACGACTGATCGAGCACGCGGTGTCCGTCGCGTGCTACCGCATGCACGACCGATCGTGCACGCTCGATCTAATGTCATAATTTCGTGGAACGCCCACAGTTAGCTGAATTTTTCGCAGTAGAATACTAGCACATACACTAGAAATCTGCGTACGCAATGAGCAAAGCAGAGCCTCTCTCCTACTTTCTTATTAGGATTTCTGTGCTGTAACACCTAAAACAGCAACAAACTTATTAAAAAATTCTAGGGACGGCTAATCAGTAGACAACAAACACGGACGGAGCCTTCCAGAACTATAGACGAAAGGGTGATTGTTATGAAAAAAGCTAGCTCTTCACATGGAGAAAATTGCTACCCCGTGGGACCGCGTGCTCGACTAGTCGAGCACGGGTCCCACCTGTGCAAAAGTGAGTGTGTCCCACGTCACAGCGCGCGCGAAATCTGCGTTGTCGCGAACGTGTTAAACATGTTCAAAACTTGTCAGGGAGGTCCAGCGATAATCTCTTGTCGTTTGCGTTCTTTAAAACTATTTCCTGCTCCGTGCCTTGCGAAGTTCTGCTCCAGCAGAAGCGAGCAACTTTACCGACCTGCGCCTTCGAAACAGTACGCTTTCCTGCTCCACGCGAATCAGAGCAGGGTTCGCTTCTCGCGGAGACCTCAAACAGGTGCGCGCGATTAGCGAGGGTTTGTTTGTATGAGTAATTATGCATAGGTTCAGTAACGGCGACAAACGTCCGTGACAAAGTTCTTGCTCTGGCAGGAACGAGAGAAGGAAGAACGTCGAGCTCACGTTGCGCTGACCAGCCTCCCTTTGAAGTTCCGCAAATTAATACGGTAATTTTTCCCTCATGTTAGCACAGAACATTTTTATGCAACAGGAACGCCTCCGAACTTTGGTGGAATCCAAATGCAAGCCACTTTCTGAGTTGAATGCATGGGCAACTCTTATATTGATTCGAAAATTGAAGCAATGTATTTCGCTGCAAAACTTTTCTATACCAGTGCAAATCCCAGACAAAGTCCGTGCAAAACGCAGTTCTTCCAATAGGTCATTGCCAGCAATAAAAAAACACAAATAAATCTGTGCGAAACTCACGCATATCAGTGTAAATTACAGGCTTCGTTCTTTTTGGTGCAAATAGTTTGCAGAACGTATAATTAATCAACAGTGTTCCTAGTATCATGCAGAACCTGTGCAAACCCACCCAAAACACGGCTTTTACGTCTTGGTATGAAAAGAGATGACTGGTATGAAAATGATGCAAATTACGCTTAGCCAAATTCTCTATATGCTGTTCCTGCGAGCAATATAATGGTGAATGAACTGCATTCAATTCAAAGGTTTTTCATCTCTATCTTACGACTTTTTATCGCGTGACAAGCAGATATTAGATAGATTAGTAGGATTACTTGAACTTAATCAGATAGTAATTAGATGAAGCGTTTTCAGTGAACGCATTCATTATTTCATTATTTTCCTTTACACGAATTACATTGACATCACTTTGAGAATGCTTGCACATACATCAGCGTGCACAATGCAGATCAGCCTTTCATTCCTGTTCCAGGGCTGTAGCTTCGCCAAAATGAATAGAACTACTGTCCAAACATAATAATATAGGACAGCCTCGCAGTAATCTATCGTGTATTGTGTCGATGTCAGCAATCTAATATCCGGATTCCAAAAGTCGCTTGGTTCTGTTCCTCAGCTCGTATGAGCATTGAAAATAGGAGCTTCGATCGTTCATGAAAATTGTGAAAAAAAATCTTCGATTTCGGCTGATGTCACGGTAGCCGCGCTGCCGGTTGCGGGCTTTTTTCGCGACGTGTGGTGAAATTAGGACAAAAGAAAAAATCCTAGAATTTCGCTGTTAATTGCAGACATCCGCATAGATTTCCACATCGCGCGATGTATTACTTCGCGGCTGTCCTCGTCATATGTTTGGACTGTAATAACATTTATTTTGGTGAAGTTACAGCTCTAGAATGAAGAAACGCAAATCCGCGCTAAGAAAGTTTGTACTGCAGTTTGTTAGAAAATGACACAGCAAAAATTAATTAGGTAAGCATTCTTTAGGGACAATGTTAGCGGAGTATGTTCATCCAGGTGATGTGGGAAATTTAATTTTCCTGTTATACTATAATGAACAGGTTGTTAGGGCTTGTTCAGCTTTTCATGCCATTGTGGGAGTACTCGAAGGCCGAGGACCACCTCGTTTCATATGTTGGAGATAGCAACATATCCTGGACCTTCTCGCCATGGTAATCCCAGTAATGTACATGAACAGGACAAAAGCGACAAAAGCCCCGTCCTCGAAGGGGTCGAAGTGGCTACAATTTGGAGAAGGGAGGTGGATCGCTCCGAGCTGTGCTGGCTGGCCGCCACGGCTTCAACGTTGGCCAACGAGTGTTCACGTGCCTGATCGATAAGATCAACGGATCCACAACTCGGGTCAGCAAACTGTTACAGGCTCCGTCCTGGAAAACGGGTTTAAAGACCATTTTAAGACAATTTGTGTATACCACTGGAATCAGCGTGCCGAGTAGATGCTGAATCACGAAAATGAGGTGGGCGTCTGCCTTTAATTCCGAATGGGCAATAACTGTTATAAACCGGTGGAATTCGTTAAACGAATCGTATCATACATATTTTCCCACGATTCCCTTAACATGCTGGTCTCTCGAGATAGTTCTGTCTCTGAGCTTCATGATATATTTCTCTTCTGTTGATGTCATGAAGGCTCGTCAATGTCTTTATGTGTGAGCTTTCGGCGTTAACGCCTTCGTCAGACCTCAATCGTACAAATATCATAGCGGTAAGGTTATCATTTGCCTGCCGTGGTAAATTGTGTTGAAACTAACAATAAGTCACTCAAATGTAGGTGGACAATCACCAATTGGCCTTGCAGTGGAAAGACTTAGTTACTGCTTGAGTATTTGGTATTGATACTGTGAATGTTTGTGTGATCGTGATAAGGTAGCAATTTGCAATTTATTTGTAGGATTAAGGTCTGACGAGTGCGATGACGCAGAAACGGAAGTGTGGAAATTTTGATTGCGTTAACATTCCTTGACTCTTTCTCATTTCATGGCTCGAACAACACTTGTTAATCTTTTCACTATATGTAATTTGATACTGGTGCAAGTCAATGTGAGTCATGCCACTATTGCAAAAGTGTCCGGCTAACGTTGGGTGAGCCAGCGCCCGACAGGGCAGTCGCCAAAAAGCGACTTCGTGTGTAATATTCTTTGTTATATGAATCTGGAGTTGAGAAGTTCCCTTCCCTCCTTCATTCAGGAGGATAATAGCACAATCCGTTGACTCATATCCTGCATATGCGCTAGTTGGAAACGATTTAAGAGGACAAGTGAGTGGAGTTCTATCTCTTGAAGACTTACGGATATCAATCCCAGAAAAGCCTGCTTGTATTTAATACCCACTTCGTTGCAATAGAATTAAGAAAGTCCCACATGCCTTTTAAAACCAAGGAAGGTCGTTCAAATCCACCCAGAGCTGAAATGTTCAGCACACATTTCCACAACTTCTGTTAAAGTGTAAAACTACGGATGCGCGTTTTGCGTACAATAAAATTTATTCTTAAAAAAACGCCCTAATCGAAATTATACCAGCAAAGACTCTCAGTCGCCCGTCGTCATCCTCCAGACAGGAAACTATGTTCCTTCTCGGACCTGGATGTATCAGTGGAATAATCCAAGGTAAATATGTTAGCTAGTGATGGGCTTATTTGAGGAATTTTGTCACGTTGACCCTCGGTGGTCTCAATCATGTATGCGGCCTCCTGAGAAGCCACCGGGCTGTGAGTCCAGACAGATGCTCATCCTCTAACGCAACTTTTCACGGTTTTTGCTCTTTTTCTCGGATACGGAAGCACATTAGCCAGTAGAGGGTCTTACACCCTAATACATAGAAGTTGTGGGAATTTCAGCTCTGGGAGTAAGTCTCCAGTGGCATATTGATGGAGATGAAAAAAGTCATTCATATTCCGCACATTCATAGTCATACGTAATTCTACACCCTAATCTTTCGATAGTCTTGAAGAGTCCTTTTACGCGAGTCATCACCGGCTGGGAAGCTGCTCTTGGACATCAAATCAATCCGCTAGTTCTGACTATTGACCTGACGTCTCAAACTGTACGCAGTGAAACAGATCTGGTAAAAAGTATTGAAATTGCATCAATAACCATCATTCATTCGAAGCGCGGCGAAGCTGCGTTTCATGAACGACAGGGTCATGCGGTGGTTTTGAATTCATTTTACCGGAAACGACTGGTGCTATCGTGAGTCCTCAAAGAGTAGCATAGAAAACTTCCAGCAGATCTCCGAATAGCCATTCAGAATATTGTGAATACGTCAAAAGTAAGAAATTCTTGAAGATTCTCTCAACTTGAACTTCCTGGTGACAAAATGCGAATGTCAGCTCAATCTCTTCCTTGAAATAAAATTACTCAGCACACGCGAACGTCTAAATTCATAGCAGAAGGAACAATTGCACTTTTTAGAACCAAAAATGGCTCAGTGCTATGTAAGGAGTTTATAGAATTTTAGCTACTAAAGCACACGCGCACTTTTATAATTTCATGAATTAAGGCGAAGTTAGATTCGTGGCGATTACGGTACAAGGACACTTGGTGGCAAATACGTAAGTGAGGCGAAACAATTCCCCTTAGAATTGAGTGCTTAATCGAAAAGAAAATGCAGGGAGGTTCATATGTAGTGTGACGGGAAAGCTTACCCATATCTCCCTACCAATCAATGCAAATAGAAACTATTTATATTTATCTTAGTGATAAATTCGTATTGAAAATGACCGCCTTCAGTTTTGATACAGGCATCCAATCTGAGTGTTTTAGAGGCTTTCGAATCGAAGCACAACCACGTTCTAGCGTAAGAACGCAGCATATTATAGGCAAAAGTCCAGCGGCAGGTGCACCTGATTTTTCAAAGCGCGACAACTCGCCATAGCTGCGTAAAAATCAACATTTTTACGCGAAAATGAAAAGACCAGCATGTGTTGAATCACGGCAGTACGGTAGAAAATGATTTTTGCAGAAGCTCAAACATCCATGGGTTCATACTCAAAAGAGCAGCAAATGCCATAGTGAAAAATATCACAATGAAAATAAATGTCGCCTTCGTGTAGTTCATTACAAGTTCTACAGCAGATGTGAAGGCGGGGAGTTTGGTTAGGGTGATGTTGAAGACGAACTGGAGAGTAAACGGAATGAGTCAAAAGCTCGAAGCGCAGATGGTCAATTTTCCACATGATTCATAATCTGGCACCGGGGCTTATCCCCGGCAGGAGTTGGCACTGGCTGTTCATCTGTGTTCATTGTACAATACCCGCACTAACTTCGTTAAAAATGAACGTTCAGAACGCGGATTTGCGTTCTTTTGGTTCCGGGGCTATAACTCTCCGCAACTATAACTCAAGGCAAGAGGTAACCTCACGAAGTAGCTGTCGCCCTCTCAATTTGGATATTTCCACATTGCTCAACAATAAGTCCACACTTTGGACAAGAGTAAAATCCTAGTTTCTGAATCTGCAGCAGAACCGCTTGAGAAGCCAATTGTACACGGAGAGGCGTATCGGAATTATGCTTATTTTTTGTTCAGGTACCAATTTAATTCAAGTTGTTGGTACACTCTTTCGTGCCCGTCGCTAAAAATCAAATAATCTTGAATTAACCAGGGTTTCCCGTGAGTTTGCACCAAGGAAGTGGTGGAAAAACTGTGGCGAATTATCAAGAAAAGTTCGAAAAAATTTTTATTCCAGCCGATTTTAGAGCCGTCGCAGAGTTCGGCGCGCACCTTGACGCGCGCGATGGGCGGAAAAATCAGGGCAAATTGAAGAATCCTCGGAATTTAGTGTTCAAAGCAGGGCTTTGGAGCTGATTTTATAGGGTTTGATAGCCATGCCCACTGCGACCCTTGACCTCTAGTTCTGTTCGTAAATCACCCGGTTGCGGAGAATTATAGCCCCGGAACGAAAAGAACGCAAATCCGCGTTCTGAACGTTCATTTTCAACGAAGTTAGTGCGGGTATTGTAGAATCGAGAGCTGTCCTGCACTGCTTTACACAAAGAAAAAAGTCACCATTATCGCTTAATCGTTCTGAAAAAATTACTCCAGTTGCTGACCAAAAGATCAAAGAAATTTCTCGAGCGGGTAGTTTGACCATTTTGTCGCTAGCTTCCTCCGCGCCTTTTATCGTAGATGACCCACTTTCGATCAGCAGTAGCAAACGGTTCAGGAAATTTAGGTAAAATACTAGGTGTAGAATACGTTCGTGCGGTTTTTCATGGGCGTAGGAACCACTGTTTTCCACGTACACTAAGAATCACCCTAGACGGGTAACATATGTAGCTCATTTCCTGGTATATTAATTCCGTCACAGGTACTGCACCTTCTTGGTTCGATGTCCACTTGGTCGGCTACTCTTGAATCAAACTTTATGAACACATGAAGAACATAGCAAATAAGTGGTGCATGACTGTAGTAGACCCGAAGAGTTGTTCGTAGTGGGAATCCTACACATCTGGTAGTGATTTTGGTAATTTACATGTAGTTGAGGGTCAGTATCAGAAGTGATTTGAGGGCAAATTACTTCTGTGCGGTAACCAATAATTTCGCCGTAATTCATGAAGTTACAAAAGTGCACGTCTGCTCTATTATTTCGAATTCTATAAATATCCAACATAACAGTGAGCACTTCTATTCCTGAAAAGTGCAAGTGTTCGGTACGCCACAAGTGGGTACGTCAGTGTGTGCTGAGTCATTTCAGTTCATTAGTAGGATAAAGCTGATATTTTTATTTTATAACCAGGATGTTCAATTTGAAGGAATCTTCCAGAAATTCTTACTTTTGACGTACTCACAATATTTTAAACGACTAAATAAAGATATGGTGGAAGTTTTCCACATATGCTACGCTCCGAGAATTGACGATAGCATACCTTTTTTCCTGATAAAATAATTTGAAAAACAAATCCACAAATCAGAATTCAAAAAATCAGAATCCGAAACCGTCGTCCAACGGGACTCTTTGAATGGATGATGGTGATTGCTGCAAATCCATGATACAGTGCGTGTCAAAACTTTACGCCCACTCTAGAAATTAGCCGTTTGGGACGAGGATCAAAATTTCTTGAGAAGTGGAGTTCAGTAGCGTTTTCAGCGTGCTTGAAAACTCCCGTAAACTCTTGCTAGGTCTTTACTTAGTGATCCTCTAATTTTTTATTCGTTTCTGAAGGGAAAATGCGACGGTTCAATACTTTACGCCCACCCTTGAAAGATGTCGACTACTCAGGAAAGGTGTTGCTAACAAACTGACAAATGGTAAAGGCTGATGTAATAAGTTGAATACGACCTTAGAAAACTCTATGGAGCATTTAAATTCAATGCTTAGGGTATTTTGCCAGTTGCTGACTGAGCAAGCCCATCAGTGAGCAAGTGTGAATAAAACGAAATTTTCTTAAGAGCCTGAGTGAGCGCAGAAGCTTATTGAGTATTTCCATGAACAACTGTAATAAATATAGACAAAAAAGGAATCAATTGAAGACATTTCAAGGCCAACACCACCGCCGTATCACCTGTCCGATCCTTCTCCTCGTCAACGTCGGCCGAGAAAATCCGGACTAAATTCTCGCTAACTGTTTCCAAATCGACCAGTCCTTACACATATCAGCGTTTAAAGGCAGCACCCCCGATAATTTTCATGTCAAAAATTTTGAATGTTTTGGGGTCTGAACAATAGTCCAAGTAGTTCTAAGCAAGTTGCACCACCAAATGCATCCATATTCTCGAGATATAACAAGTTGAACATGGGATCCGGGGATCCCCAGGCGAGTCGTAGCGGATTGCGTATCAGCTGTTTTCTGCCCCAATCTGTCAGTTTTCCAGAGGTAACGCTTGTTTCTAATGCTCATTTCAGAAAATCCTCCACTGTTGTAATCTGCTTTCCTCTGCTTAGGTCCTGTTAATTGTTATTCGATCATATCATGCTTTGTTTTACTCAGAATTGTCAAATTTTCACGTATAGTATGAATTCCAGTTTTTTGGCTCTTTACTCTTAACCATGAGTTTTCTTTCTTTTCATGATGGATGTTCCTGCAGTGAACATTCTAATTCCTTTTCGTTTCTGATTTTTCTTCTATAGAGAAGCTGCAGAATTAGTCAAATATCCACTTGCGCTAAGAAATTTGTCGACAACAGAGACAGCGTTATCGACTTTCTTGATCTACTCCACCCGCGTAACTCGGCCACTTTGCTATGAAGCAATGAATTGGTAATATCCGAAAACCATTTCACCATGAGTTTTGGGACAGATGAAGACTTTATTTATGTTCCTCGTTGCTAAATACCCAAGATTGCGTTGAAACCTGGGTAAGGAATTTTTTCGTGGGTGCTGCCTTTAAGGATTTTTGGGGCAAGAATATAAGGCATGTTCTCCGGACTACGCTGCGCCACCCTTGGAGTGGAGTGATTTTGTTAGCTACAACGTGAACAAGATGTGGGCCTGGATGGCACTCTTTTGTAGTATATAGGTTGTAGGGAAAGTTCTCGCGGTTTTTGAAACACCATGTTTTATTGACTTTTTAGAAAAAGGAAAACACATTNGAGACAGCGTTATCGACTTTCTTGATCTACTCCACCCGCGTAACTCGGCCACTTTGCTATGAAGCAATGAATTGGTAATATCCGAAAACCATTTCACCATGAGTTTTGGGACAGATGAAGACTTTATTTATGTTCCTCGTTGCTAAATACCCAAGATTGCGTTGAAACCTGGGTAAGGAATTTTTTCGTGGGTGCTGCCTTTAAGGATTTTTGGGGCAAGAATATAAGGCATGTTCTCCGGACTACGCTGCGCCACCCTTGGAGTGGAGTGATTTTGTTAGCTACAACGTGAACAAGATGTGGGCCTGGATGGCACTCTTTTGTAGTATATAGGTTGTAGGGAAAGTTCTCGCGGTTTTTGAAACACCATGTTTTATTGACTTTTTAGAAAAAGGAAAACACATTGAGAAATGAATAAATAACCATCATGTACTATCAATCTTTGCCTATTTATGAAGCGTTTCGATGCCCTCGGCTTAGAACTAAACTGGCATTGGCTCGAAAAAGTTGCTCAACCAGCAACCCAAGTCATCTTCATCATCGCACGCTTTCTTTTGCAAGGCGTTGGACAGAGTCAAGAGGAGTTGATAATCTCTTGGAACAAGACCAAGCCTGTACAGTGCTGAAGTCAGCACTTTCCATTCAAAGTTGAATAGCTTCTGGCGGCCCACTCTTATAAAGGGTAGACGAGCAGGGTCGCGCAGGAATTGGATCATGCCATAATTCGGACCCCTTCCTGCGATTTTTGCGGCCACTCTATGCAGCCGCTGACAGTACAGGTCCACCGTGAGCGCACTGTAGCGTGGCAGTACCTAGCAGTGTATGATTTCTCTACAGTCACACCAAGTACTGATCATAACCTCTACAGGGTGGCCGAAAAGTATGTGCGCCTCATTTGGCGCTTCTGCTTCCTCACGTTTAATGTAATTTCATTCCTGTTTCACATATGAGCGATACGTTTTCAAGTGCTCTTTCTTCTGAACCACAATTCATTTGGTTCCATGGATGTGTGCGACAATGGGCTCACCTCGAATCTATTGTGTGCCCCACTCGCTCTAGACCCTTTGCAGTAATACAAACAAAGTCGATATCTTTTCTGAATCCAGTTCAGAAGATCACCAAATCATGGAATGACGTAGGAGCCCCCAACATGGAAACAACGACGGGTTGTCTCCGTTTAGTGAACACAGGGGGAACTTTTAAGACCACAGAGAAGAGCGTCAGCCAAAATGATGGGTCAGTCTGAACAATGTGTCGAAAACTCCTGCACTCACAAGTTGGCCTGTTCAGATCATTGTTATGTAAGGGTTGAGACTGCGTAGTTGTTGACTGGTTAGAATGGAATAGCCAGTGAATGGATCAAAGCTGAGAAATTCAGAGAAATCTTCCAGGTCATCCTAGTGCGCCGCATGAAGATGTGCTGTGAATTCATGAGAAACTTTTCACCAGTAAAGTTGTCCACAATTTTCCACAACAACCAACAGTCTATCAGTTAAAGCTACTAGTTCTCTAGAGAAAAAGAGAATTGTCACAATGTAGTCGTTTCAGAGAATTGTGATGGTTTGCAGGGAAATGCCCGCAATTGTGAAGATATTCCTTCTTTTCACAAAATAAGATGGCAAAATCGACGCCAAGTTCTGTCAAGATGAGAATCTCAGAGTAGTGCTCGTCCCGTTATAACAAAAAAATCCCAACATGACTCTTGAGCAAGGTTACGCTCGGCCCCACAGGAGCGAAGCACCCAACACATGTTCAGTGTCGGCGCTCCTCGGATTCTCCAACAAGAATTAATGACCCACCTGCTGTCCACATTTGAATCCAATGGATTTCTCTATCTGCGTATTTGTGAAGGAGAATATGAAGAATAAAAATGGCATGTACTCAGGATCTCTAGCACGTGAACTCAGGCAAGCTGGTTGAAATTCAGTGAGGACTGCCTGCGGCGCACCTTTGTTTTCTAAAAACAAAGATGGAGGCCTGCACCAGGGCCAAGTAAGGCCACTCAGGGAGCTTTTTGCAGAACTGATTAGTCATGCGCTTATGTACCAGAAGCAATGACAAACACAAAGTAATTGTGGCTCACAGTAGAATAATACTGTTTTTCTTGGCGCCCATACTTTTCGGCCACCCTGTAGAGGGTGAAGACCTCCCTTTGACTGCGGCTCATGCTGCTCATCCTTGTCAAACCAAGGTGGACTGCGCATATTGTTGACGTACAGACACCACTTCTCATCTACTGTAAATACGGGCTTCATCCAATTTTTTATGCGTTTGTGCGAGGGCAATCCACTAGCCACCTCGGCAAGTCGCGGGAGATCGCTTTCCGTCAAATCATCATCACGCATTGTAATAACTTTTGTACCTTACCTAACTGACGCAGGTGATCGACAATGGTGGTAAAGTGAACAACTAAGACTTGCGTCCTTCCACACATGGTTTGCCGTGGATCTGAATCTACTATCTGCCGCCATCGACAATTATCTACTGCGGATTCGCGTCCTGACTATGAGAAAACATTCGGGTTGAAGTCGCCAGCATGAAAGCGTCTGGACCAATCTTGCATAGGGACCACTGCACCGTGCCCAAATGCAGCGTTAATACGGCGTCCGGATACGATTGCTGATTCACCAGATTTGAAGCCGTATACTAGAAGGCCGAAGAGTACTGTTTTGAAAAATCTATCTCCCTGGTAGGGGTTGTGCAGGAGTTTAAAGTGAGTGACACTAATGAACTTGCACATACCTAACCTCCTTATATATGCAAAAGATAGGTTGCTAAAAGGCAACGTGGGGTTGTAAAAAGCACACTTTTAAAAACCGCGAGAACTCTCCCTACAACCTAATACTTGCTAACATCCAGGATTTCACTCGTATCATTTGATGATGTGTTCATTGGTGAGCGTTGAAGTCAGACCACGCTTTTCCTGGCTGAATGTTCCATTACTGTAGAGATTCATGGGAGAGGTGGGAGGTTTCTTTTTTGTCGCAACTTTGACGGTTGAATCTTGGTGATCAGGACAGACCGCTGACTTCAGAATCGCATAGGTGGAATTCAGATAAGCTCATAAATTCATAGCAGTGCTCTACAAAGGCATTTGTCATAACATTGTCTTTGACACGGCATGCACCACTTCATTTTCTGCCAGGATCACGACTCGGAGCACTGTTCACGTCTAACTCGCAGCCTCTCAATGTCACCCGTATGAGCTAGCACGCCTGTTTTTGTAACTTACAATTAGATACAATGAGGAACTCGGATGACATAATTGCTGAGGGGTTCATGGCAGTAGACACCAACCACCACCTAAAAAGCCTCAAAGAAACAATTTTCTCCAGCTCTGCATCTAACTTCGCGAGAACCATGAACAACTTTGTCACCGCTATCAGGAATCGACTATTTGAAGCGGTAATTAGCAAAGCAGAACCTAAGAAATGCTAATTGACAGACATCGCCTAGCTTTATTGCGATAAAAAAGCCTTTGCAAGGGTGGGCGGCGTAAAGTTTTGAACCGCCGCGTTTTCCCTTCAGAAATGAATAAAAAATTAGGGGATCATTAAGAAAAGACCTGGCAAAAATATACGGGGGTTTTCAAGCAAGCTGATAACGATACTGGATGCCAATTTTTTTTTGAAATTTTGATCCTCGTCCGAAACGGCGAATTTCTGGGGTGGGCGTAAAGTTTTAACGCGCACTGTAGTTCTGAGCGGATAAGTTTCACCACGTTCCGTTTGAGGCATCAGCTCAACTGCTACAATCAGCGGTTGGGTTATATGGTAATAGTTGGTCATATCAACTGATAACAGATCAGTCCTCAGAAAGACATTTTACTATACTCTTGAAATAGTAAAGTGTTGAACTATAGGTGCGCAGCAATTTTTCGTCTTTACTAACGTATCACTGGAGAATGACGCTCAGTCGTTCAAAGTATCTTAAAGAAAAATTTATTGCGCATTTAAGGGTACATTCTTCGCCTAGAAAAATTTAATCTTTGATTTTTGAAATGTTTGGAAGTCACAAAACTGTGGAAAAAACTGGTATCTCTTTAACAAAGCGCCGTAAGCCCGAAAACAACAGACATATGGGAGTCTCAACGCGGCGGCACTCATAGACAATGGTAGACCTGATGCGCAGACTGTGAGACGGCTGGCCGATTTTTAGGGTCTCAGACACGCTTTCGTTCTGGGACCCTCAACCTATGACACTCCGCCATGGACTCGATAGTGGTTTCGTCATCATCTTTAATGGTTGGTGACGAACACAATCCGCGGCGGGACTCGCGTCTTCCGCTGGCAGTCTCGCAGCCAACGGGTGAGGGTGATTACAGAGTTCCCACGCTGTGCAATGTACGGAGCAGTATAACACCCGCGCAACTTATTCACGTTCTACGATACCGTGTAGTGGCCAGCGGCGGGCCCGTCCTCGCCCTCCACTCGGCCCGTTGGCAGCGGCGCGCCCGT